>JAQGAR010000332.1:0-16941 GCA_034697865.1 Oribatida sp. | reverse complement strand
CTTCAAGTACAATCTGATAACAATATTAATTCAGGTTTTCTATTAATTTGATGCATAGGAGTGAAAGTCGTAAAACTTATGTGTTAACTATCAATACATGTATTTTACAATTAATTTTTGCAATCATTTGTAGAATGCAATTCACTTTATATTCCAATAAAACAAATTTAATTTATTATTCAACTTTATAAACTAGGCAAATTTTGAAACTTTTATTTAGTATTCTTTTATTCAGATAGTAATTAAAGGTGTAAATTTATAGAACCTCTCCTGGAATTCCCTCCGATTGTTTAAAAGAGTTTGTCTATGGATTGATGAGAGAAAACAAATTGCATAAGAATGCCATTCATTAGCCATTGGGCGGGGAGACCATCGGAAAACCTGTTTATCTGTTGTACATTTATAGAAATAATCATTGAATTCACTGGCAATCTGTTGCTATTAGAGCCCCCACACACTTTTCATTGCTATTAAGTCCCAATTTTGGAATTCGCATCAGTTTTCTATCCAATGATAGTCGACTCCTTTCTTTAGCATCACTTTTTCCAAATTATAAGCAAAGTATCAAAATTCAGAATTCAATTTTGTTAGTTTTTCGCCTTCAACCGATTAATGCACATATAAACCAGTGATGAACGACAGCGCAGCCTTTTCCAGAGGTATTTCTATGAGAATTTCAATAATTTCAATGTGAAATGTTGTGGTCATCTACTCATTTGGTCACTTCTAGGAAGCAGTCCTCTCAATTCCAGCAGTGTTCTAACGGGAGACACCGACGATTTTGTCATCGGTGATCGAGTCTGGGTCAATGGAATTAAGCCTGGTTATGTTCAATTCTTAGGGGAGACCAAATTCGCGCGGGGAGAATGGGCTGGGATCGTTCTAGATCATTATGAGGGCAAAAATGACGGCTCTATTCACGGAATTCGTTATTTCCAATGTGAACCAAATCGAGGAATATTCGCGCGTTTGTATCGTTTGAGTCGTTTTCCTTTAGACAAATACGGCCGACAACTTCCCGACCCCGGAATTGTAAAGAGAACCCGATCCGTTACTCCTGACAGAGGATATAGAGCTACTTCGACAACCAGATATACCACTACTCCTATACCGTCTTATGCTTTGCCTACTCGTCCGTCAATAGTCACAAAAATGACGACAACCACCACAACAGTCGATGATTACGATCACAATATGAGAATCGGGGATAAAGTAGTCGTTCATTCCAGAGATTTGGGAATGCAAACTGGTCGCATTCGCTATTTAGGTAAAGCATCCTTTGCACCTGGACAGTGGGTCGGCGTCGAACTCGAACAACCTTATGGCAAGAATGATGGCTCTGTCGCAGGAAAACGGTTCAAAAATTCTTTATATATTTAATTCTTTGAAATTTTGTAGACATAATTTTGCCTAGATTAATGAGAGATTAACATTCCTCTAAACTGTTGGTTGAGCTAGACAATTTATAACGTTTAGAAATCCAAACTTTAAACTTTAAAGTTGATATAAATTGTTTCTTTTTTTTAAACAATTGATTTGTTTGGAATCTTTCAGATATTTCACGTGTCCGCACAAATACGGATTATTTGCGCCCATCAATAGAGTGGTTAAGGGAGAGCCCAAGCGCTCCATAACCAGAACAAAGTTTATGGTTTAAATTCACTTTTATTCAGCGTTTGTTTTCACATTTAAAAATTTCAATTAAAAATTTAACTTGATGTAAATCATAACAATTAGAAAACTTTTGAGGCATTTCTCCAAAAAATGCTTTCTTTTGGATTAATTTTCGATATATTTGTATTTGTTTTGATTTCTTGTTTATAAATATGAAATTCTTTAATAAAAAATATTTGTTTTTGGATTGAAAATATCCTTGAATACTCTGCAAATTCAATTTGAATTACTTGTTATATGACTAACGAAAGCAATTTCTAGAAATCCTTTTGAGAATTTCATTGTGACAATACTTCCCAAAAGGAGTGGGTGTTATAAACTTGAAAAAAAGTTAACGCTTGTACTCAAAGTCACGCAACTGTTCCGACAGAACTGTTACTTCTTTGGTGTTATATAAGCAATGATTAAACTAAATAACATTTTTTCAAATGATTGGCTCATAATTACGATCTTTAATCTCAACGTCTATTTCTCACCAATTGATCGATAATTTTAATTTATGAGAAATTTGCCAAAATTAAACTAGAATAAAACTAGAAATAGAAACTAGAATATGTCAAATATATGAAAAATGGTTGACTTCGTCGTTTCACTCCTGGGTTAATTGTTGAGTTTAACTTGATCAGTAAGTAATTTCAATTTGTTTAAATTATAAAAATCATTATTAAAAGCTCATTTTGTAAATTAAATGAAGTTAACAATATAATTAATTTTATAAATTTTAACAAAAGTAATAATTATTAGGAATTAAAAGAAAAATATTTTGTGTTTATTAGAAGAGATTAAATACTGTGTCGAATATTTTAGAACATAAGAAAAGGAAAGGAGTAAATGTCATTCAATTGTTTGATAGAAATATTTAAAAATTGTTTTGTATATCAATGAAATTGTAGGGCAATAGTGCTGTCAAACGATTGGGTTCTCATTCTGTGCCATCAGTTTTAAGTAATGTTTCTATAAAAAGATCGAATGTTAGAGAGAGGAACAGATTTGGCACCGATTATAAGTCGACAAACAGATCAGACAAATATAAAAATCTCAGCATTTTATTGGACCGAAAATTCTTTTATCCGAAGTGAATATCAATTGAAACGAAACGAAAATGAAAAAAGCTTTTAATTCTATGTTTAAAGTGAAGAATAATGTTTGCAATAATTCTAATACTGATTCAGAAATAAGTAATTCATGTCTTAACAAAAATGAGTTTCAAGATTCAGGTGAAGATAGTTATTATGTGTTGCGATTCCAACAGATTCTCTGTTCCTTAGAAACCTCTCTATTTTTAGATTATTTCATATGTTTTGAATCATTTAATTATTTATCTAACTATAGATTAATGCTTTTCATTGATAAAACAAATATTTTCTCTCTACTCCTGAAAATTATAAGATGTACCAAGATTACATGAGCATCTAATCCGTCAATTAAATTCTTATTGTTTTATTGTCTAATTTGTTATTTTTCTTTACTTTAAGTTTCAAAACAATATCCAGGATTTGAAAGCATTGAAGAGTTGTGTCAAACAGAATCTAATTGCAAAATGAAAAGCAGTACTTCAATGAGTATGGCTTCAAATTTTGAGAAATCATCCGATTTTTTCAAGCATCAGGTAAGATCATTCATTTTCAATTAGTTTATTAAAAACACCATAGAAAAGCACTATTAGCTCTTGACTTGACATGAAAGTCTGTAACTCGGGAACTACTGGTGACAATTGATTGAAACCAAAACCAAATGTGTTTTCCGACGAATTAGGATCAGATAGTATTAGTGGAGGCGCTAAATTGAGCGACACAAGTTTTGAGCATGGTAACATGCTTTTGATAATTATGTAAAAACATTATTTTATTTCAAGTAAAAAATATGGAAGAAATCAAGAATATTCTTGCTAGATATACGTGAATCTCCAAAAACTAGCCTTATTCCTTGATAAAATGTTAAGTTTCATTGGAGAACATTGCTATTGTAACTGTATAACTTAGTTCATAAATTGCCTTATTAAACACTTATTTACCTACGTAAATAATTTACTAGAAGTGACATTATAAATCATTGTTACTGTTAATCAAAATTTTCAAATTCGGATACTCTTTTAGGCGGAGCTCTTTGATTATTTTGGATTTCCAACCTTTATATTTATATTCAATTCACCGCTCATAAGAATCAGAATTAGTTTTAATTAAATGCTCTGAAAATAGGTATCAAACAGTTCTTCGAGTGCTTTCTCTGCTAAAAGTGATAGAAAAGGAAGTATTGATTTGTTTGAATCGTCTTCACGTTTGAAATTGGCTGCAAAAGATGTTTGTGACAATTTGGGGGTTGTGTGCACTCCTCCCGACAATAATATAGAAGAATTAACAGTGGGGGAAACAGGGGGACTACAAAAGTCGTCTAAATATGAACATCACATAAAGAGTGAGGCCTCTAAGATGAAGATGTTATCCGACGGATTTCGAGCAGAGAAGGCGACGGCGAGTAATCAAGAATTACGGCGTTTGCACTCAAATGACTCAACTATAGAGGAGCGCAGTTCAATGACTGGCCATAAGTCAAAACTCGAAGGAAATGGTTTCTCAGCTTCAAAGATGGCAGCCATAAGACAAGACCAAAAACAGTCGCAAATTGGAGATACATTACGTGAAGAGCAGAGCACAGCTAAAACCAGTGCTATGAACTTCTGCACTGAAGACTCAATTACTCAGAAAAAGTCTTTTGAGAGTCAAAAAGAGGAACGAATGGTATCTCATGGAGTCATACAAAAGGAGAAGAATCTGAGTTCTCACTCTTCCTCTCGTTTTGTTTCTAATATCGGTGGGAATGGTATACAGTTTCTGACAAACAATGACATCGAATCGCAGACACCTCAACCTATTATTGAAGAACCATTTTCTCCGCCAATATTATCTTTGACTGATGAGGTGGATATGGAATTTGATGTCCTCAGTTTGGCGGCGGCCACCACTTCGGCGCTAAACAATAAAATCAATCGCAATAACAGTTACAAAAGCAATGAAAGTAATATCGGATCTCTTAATATGAAGGGTTCAATGGATAAACTCGAGAAAAAAATGTCGAATTTAGTCGAAAAATTTACTTCGAATAACGATTCGGTAGAAATTCTAAGTTTAATGACAGATATGATACATAAGGCGTGGTCTGTGCCTCAATGTGGTTATGACCTGGGATTTAATATGTCTAAAATAATAAGAAACGGTGGCGCCCTTGAGGTCATAGTTAGAAATTTGTCGGCACAAACTGATTGGGAGATACAATTCCTGAGCGCACAACTTTTGGAACAGTGTCTGACTTCAGAGAATAGAGATTATGTGGTCGACAATGGATTGTCAGATGTGGTCGATATCGCCTGTAAGTGCATTTCAATGAAATCTGTGGACGAGGTCAGAGTCGGAACTGGACTTCTCGAACACATATTCAAACATTCTGAAGATGTTTGTAAAGAAGTCATTGATTCGGGAGGACTGACCAGCATATTGCATGAGTGTCGAAACACTGATCTAATTTCTTTGAGACATTGTGCGGCAGCTTTGGCCAATCTTTCTCTTTATGGTGGCCCAGATAGTCAGCTCTCAATGATTAAATTAAAAGCACCGGTTTGGTTATTTCCTTTGGCATTTCATAACGATGATAACATCAAATACTACGCCTGTCTGGCCATTGCTGTTCTGGTCGCCAATAAAGAGGTTGAAGCGGCAGTCCTTAAATCAGGAACACTTGATTTGGTCGAACCATTCATTTTAAGTCATAATCCACAAGATTTTGCAAAGAGCTCCACTTATCATATTCATGGTCAATCTAAAAATTGGTTACTGAGATTAGTGCCGATTCTCAACAGCAAACGAGAAGAGGCCAGAAGTTTAGCCGCTTTTCATTTTGCAATGGAGGCGTGGATTAAAAAAACCCAGGACAATACCTCAGTTTTCCGTGAGATTGGAGCCGTTGAGGCATTAAAGTGCGTGGCTGCCTGTCCCAATGCCATTGCTTCCAAATATGCGGCACAAGCTCTCAGTTTGATTGGTGAGGAAATCCCTCATAAACTTATACAACAGGTTCCTCTTTGGTCTATAGAAGACGTCAAGGAATGGGTAAAACAGGTCTGAAATCTTGAGGAATATATTTCTGAATTGATTTAATAGTGTTGTTTATATACTTATAGATTGGGTTTTCACTATATGCTCAGGAATTCACAAACAGTCGGGTCGATGGCGACCTATTATTGCAATTGACTGAAGACATGTTAAAAGATGACATCGGAATCAAAAACGGAATATTAAGAAAAAGGTTTCTCAGAGAATTGGGAAATCTTAAGAGAATTAGTGATTATTCTTCTTGTGATTCGACAAATCTGAATAATGTCCTCAACTGTTTGGGTCCGGAGTTTTCTAAATATACTTATTCAATGATTCAGTCTGGAGTTGATCAGAACACTTTACTAATGTTGGACGAGGAAACCCTCAAACATGAGTGTAAAGTCGATAATAGTATACATCGACTGAAAATAATGCAAACAATTAGCGGTCAGTCGTTTAAATTATTTAATTAGTCGTTTAATTATTTTTTACTAAATTCTGTTTTCCTTCGAAAGGCATTAATGATAGCCTTCCGAGAATTGAAGAGAAAGGCGACGATAACAATAAAAATCTCGATGTTTTTGTAAGTTATAGGCGTTCTAATGGTTCTCAGTTGGCCAGGTATTTATTCAGTTTATCTTATTTTTTGTTTAAATCTATTAATATTGAATTGATTCAGTTTGTTGAAAGTTCATTTACAACTCCGAGGATTCTCAGTATTCATTGACGTCGAAAGACTTGAAGCGGGAAAATTCGATAACAATTTGTTGGATAGCATAAGACAAGCGAGGAATTTCATTCTAGTTTTAACACCAAATGCTTTGGACAGGTGTCTCAACGATGTCGACTGCAAAGATTGGGTGCACAGAGTGAGTTAATTCATTATAAGCTATAAAATTATATGTGTTGGCACCCATTTAGGAAATAGTGGAGGCCCTTAAAAATAAATGTAATATCATTCCAATTCTGGATACTTTTCAATGGCCTGAGAGTGAAGCCCTTCCCGAAGATATGAGAACTGTTTGTTATTTCAATGGAGTCAGGTTTGAAAAGCATTGTTGAAACCGTCGAAACCTTGTTATTAATGTGATGTGTGTTCAGATGGATTCATGACTACCAGGACGCCTGTGTCGACAAATTAGAGCGCTTTATGAGAGGCGATTTCAACACTAAACTCGACATTACAGGACTCTCCAATTCCAGATTACTTCAGATAACAGGGCCGACCACTCCTTGTACTCCTATGAAGGCAATCAAATACAATAGAAGTGGAAGCAATGACAGTGGAAGGAGTGGTTGTGATCCGCATTAGACTACTATTTATTTCAAATAATTTAATTGTTTTATTGAAATTTAATTTGTAAGCAATTCGTCGACTCTTTTAATTTATATAATTATTTTCAGCAATGATTTAATGAATATATTTTCAAATTAATAATTAAGAGGAACGCCTGAAGAGAGCATACTTTCCATTATGGAAATCAGTCAGAGGTATCTTTGATTTTATGGAATCATTAGTTTTCTTAATCCATATCTAATTCAATGTCAAAAAATCAAACTTAAATTCATTAGTAAAATATGAGCCCTTTGGGCATTACCTCAGAACTTCCGATTTGGACGACAGTAGCGTTGTATTTCATATCATTTGATTCAATTAAGACATGCTGTCCCCTATGGAACCATTTCTTGTCATAAAAGAGTTTTCCGTCTTCTATTTTGGCATCAAATGCAGACATTGATTCCAAATCAATGGAATTACAGGAATAGACTTTCTTCAGATTTGTGTTAAACTTTGAACTGTTGGTTCTGTTCAGAGTCTTCAAGTCGTCCGATATTTCGCTTTCATCTAACAGAAGATTAAGCTGAGCGGGAGAGGCCCGCCTTCGCTTCTCGGGTATAGGAATTGGTTCATTAGGTCTTCGCCTAAGTTTTCTTGTGGTCAACGGTTTGGGTTCAGTCGAATCGTTAGTTAATTCGAGACTAATTCTCTCGCTTTCAATCATTTTCTTTTTGTCCTCCAATTCCGAAATCAAATTCTCCTTTAACTCGATTTTTCTTTCTTCGAATTCCCGGACCGCACATCTCTTTTCGCTAATATATTCCCTTTCGATGCGATCATTCTGTGGGCCATAAGTTCACAAACATATATAAAACATGTATTAAGGGATCGTCAAAGGAGGGGAGGGGAGGGGAGCTGCTCCTAATTTTATTTTAAAAAAATACGTAAACCATTTACTCATAGGCTGATGGAATGGCATACCTCAAAATGACCTCAAAATTGTCTTTCATGTAAAAGTTTTAGTTTATAATGATTTGAATGATCTAGTACATTCCATTATATTAGACTTTCTTAGATTAGAAATGCGAATACGATTACCACTAATTATAAATTTTAAAATGTCTTTAAGAACTTCTTTCCCTATCCTTTGACATCGATTGAATTTAATTATTTGTAGACTGACCTCAAATTGAAGGATAACTTGACCGAAGAGAAGTCTCTCTTCAAAGATCTGTTCCAATCGCCTCAATTTGCGAACGTATTCGGGGTGAAGACCCGCTTCCAATTGAATGAGTTGATCCTTAAGTGTAGCCAACTTATCACGGTACATTCTAATCGTAGTGTTAAACATAAAACAAAGTGTCAATCAAAGAGAAAACTTACTGTTCTTTGATTTCAGTGTATTCATTGTCCATATTATCATATTTGAGGACAACGTCTGTCTCTGACGCGTCTTCAGTATCTAGAATTCAAAATTCAGACGTAAAATAAGTTTAATGATCAAAATATCAAACCTTCGTCGGAGTCTCTAACTTCGTAGTCATTATAGTCGGGACTTAATTGATCCTCGTATTCAAAATCACTCATTTTTTTTATTTAATTAAATCCAACGTTTGAATCCTGAACTCAATTATTGACAACAATTTGTTTACAAAAAGTGAAACACATATAAGAAATGTATAACAGATGTCAGCACTGATTCACATTCAATTGAATTGACTTTTTCCTAAAGCGACGAAATTGTTTAAACATTATTTGTGAAACAATTTTACAGAAATTCTCTGCTTTTAAAAAAACGTGTTTTCAGTGCTTTTGATTTGTGTCCACATTTTAATCGAAACTTTTGGTAAAAATGTTGGTATTATTTGAGACCGCCGTCGGTTTTGCCGTCTTTAAGGTAAGCATTAAGTGATTAAGATTTTAAGAAATCTAAATTAAAAACATGTTTCAGGTCTCGGATGAGTCGAAGATAGCAAAAGTGGATAATCTGTACAAAGAGTTCGAGACCGCAAAGAAAGCGAATAAATTGCTTTCATTGAAGCATTTCGAACGCTTTCGGGACACCACTGAAGCCATCAGTTCCGCCACCGCTTTAATTGAGGGCAAAATGAATAAGAAATTGAAAAAAATGCTTAAGAAAATTGTGGTCAAAGAGAACGAAGAATTAGCCGTTTGTGACGCAAAACTCGGAAATTCAATCAAAGAAAAGTTGAATATCGGATGCGTTACCAGTTCTGCGATTCAAGAGCTCATGACTTGTATTCGTTCACAAATCGAAAACTTAGTTCCCGAGTGGTCGCCCGAAGATGAGGCCGCAATGCAGTTGGGACTCAGTCACGGGTCAGTCAGTCTTTCAAACATTGATTTCTGATTTTGACTAAAAAATGATGATTTAATAGACATTATATATAATGATTACAATTGTATTGAACGTCACTACCGCTGATCACAACTCATAGATTTCTTTTGATTTAAGTTTATTCTGAACTGAATTTAATTGAATTCGTTTTATTTAATAGAATCGGAAGATATAAATTGAAGTTCAGTCCCGACAAAGTGGACACAATGATCATACAAGCAGTTTGTAAGACATCGTTCTTTCTTTCTTCATTTTAATTGATTTGTTTACTCGAAGCACTTCTCGACGATTTGGACAAAGAGCTCAACAATTATGTGATGCGCAGTAAGGAGTGGTACGGATGGCATTTCCCGGAATTGTCGAAAATAGTTTCAGACAATACGGCTTACATTCGAACCGTTTTAACCATAGGTTTGTCTTTTCGTTAAAAATTATCAAAAGTTATAATTGATTTTAAAATGCTTTTAAGGAATGCGAACGAACGCTACAAACACTGATTTGTCGGATGTGTTGCCCGAAGAAGTAGAGGCTAAAGTCAAAGAGATGGCAGAAGTCTCAATGGGTACAGAGATTGCAGAGGAAGATATGCTTAATATCAATCACTTGTGTCGAAATGTTTTGGAATTACAAGAATACAGGTCTCAATTGTTTGAGTATTTGAAGAACCGAATGATGGCCATCGCTCCTAATTTAACTATTCTTGTGGGTGAGTTGGTTGGCG
This sequence comes from Oribatida sp., assembly GCA_034697865.1. Taxonomy (NCBI): domain Eukaryota; kingdom Metazoa; phylum Arthropoda; class Arachnida; order Sarcoptiformes; species Oribatida sp. The sequence continues at coordinate 6,820 of JAQGAR010000332.1, read as the reverse complement.
CCCGTCTTATTTCACACGCGGGCTCACTCCTCAATCTGGCCAAACATCCGGCCTCTACGGTACAGATTTTAGGAGCAGAAAAGGCATTGTTTCGCGCATTAAAAACACGCCATGATACTCCCAAGTATGGCTTATTATACCATGCTCAATTGGTAGGACAATGTAATCCTAAACTCAAAGGTAAAATGTCTCGAATGTTGGCCGCAAAAGCAGCGCTGGCCACTCGAGTTGACGCTCTCGGAGAAGAGACCACCAATGAATTGGGTACTGAGCACAGGGCTAAACTTGAAGCAAGACTCAAGTATTTGGAAGAGTCGGGTATTCGTGCTATCAGTGGTTCGGGAAAGAGAAGGGCTAAAGCAGAAAAATATGACAATAAGTCTCAAATCCATAGCTATAAAGCGGCCGCAGATTCCACTATAACTCAGTCCCAGAAACGAAAATTCGAAGAACCGGATGTCGAAGAAGACATTGAAGCAAAAAAAGTTAAAACCGAAGATTTGGACGAAACTCCTAAAGAGTCGAAGAAAAAGAAGAAGAAATCTAAACAAGCAGAAACTTCACAAGAAATAGAAGAACCCATTGAAACGCCTCCAAAAAAGGCAAAAAAATCAAAAGCAGTCAAAGAAGAATTGACTGAAGATATGCCACAAGAAGTTCCCGAAGAAGAGGCCGAAGAGGTGGAAACAACTTCTTCCAAGAAAAAGAAGAAGAAGAAGAATAAATAGTAATATTTTGATATTTTATAGTTTTATCAGACATTTGAATAATTAAAACATTAATTATGGCATTAATTTTAAATTAATTAAAAATATTTCAATTTTTCCATTAAATCAAAGATAATTCACTATTTTGTTAAATACATTAAGAGATGGATTGAGTTATGCCTTTCACTCATATTTCTAATAAAACATTTGATTTATAGAGTGAGTGTAAAATCGATTTCTATTTTAAATTTTAAGTGATTTAGTTTTCCCAATGCATACCATTTGACCCCAAACCAAATACAGCTAATTAGATAATACCACCTATAACGGTTCTTCACATTTACCAAGGCATTCAAATGAAAATATCCTGCCTCCAAACTATGAACACCTCCCCCTAGACTACATACAAAGAACAGTGAATCTTGAACCAGGCAAAATGCAACCGCCATATTCAACTGACTCGACACCCAAACCATTGTATTAAATAGGATGTGAGATAATTAGCAGTGTTATACATTTTATAAGTACATATTTTATATGTAATATGATTGAGATGGGTACACCCTTTATCTAGGATTTAAATATCTTTGAATACCTGCTTCGTAAAAATCGGACATCGCCAAGCTTTTCGATCTCGGGGGGATAGAGGGGGGATTTTTCAGACTCGACCTTAGGGGGATCAGGTAGGGGATAAAATGGCGGCCGGAAGTACCGGAAATCGGCCATTTTGTCCTTAATTTACCGTTTATGGTTCTATTTTCGGTTAAATATAGCTTTAATTTAGTCTTAATTTCATTAAATCAAGTTTTAATAAAGTATATAATTGATATGGCGGAAAACATGGCCGCCGCGCTTCGCGCGGCTGCCAAATCGAGGGGGCACCCTGTTTCTCACCGGTTTAGGGCCTAAAGGTTTTTCAACCTCAGGGGGGATAAATTGCCATTTTCTCTGCTGAGGGGGGGGGGGATTTTCCGAAAATCCCCCCCTTGGCGATGCCTGGTAAAAATCAAGTTTCAGGAAGATTTCCACATCGCTAGAAAATTTAAACAAACATAAATCCCTCCTCCTAAAGCATGGATTGGTGATCTGGGTGGTTTTTGGTCATTTGTGACAAGTGTATTTGAGAAGTTACGAGAGTTGTGTATAACTGCTTTATTCTATGTTCTGATCTCAAAATGAAAATATCTGTTTTTGTTTGTAATGGAAAAGTGATGAATAGGAGTGAATAGAAGGGAATAGAAGGGAAAATAGCAGTGATTGCTATGAAATGGTTGTCTTACTGTGCAATGCATTACATTATGGGTTGAATCAGTTTTTATATGCGCTTCAATTGTGGGACAATTCAACTGTAATTTCTTGCTTCCAATCATTTGTTTTGGACATAAAACAAAATAAATGGCTTCAAATGCAAAATTGCATAAAATAAAAGTCAGTTTTGTTACTCTCTTTTCTGTCATAAATTGATGTTTACATCACCATTGCTTCGGATATCTATTGAATCAATTGTTAGATCATATCTTTGACAATAGTCTTCTATTAAGGAGAGAAAAATATTGCCACCAATTATGTACAGGGATATATATACATGGATGCTTATAAGTTGAGGGGCTTATCTTTAAATTTACTCATTTTCCAAATGGCTTTGGGTTGTACAAGTTGATAAGGGGTGTATAAGTTGATTGCTCAGTTATTATAATTTCAATTGAATGTGTATATCTTGATCAATTTTGGGATAATGGAGGGTTCTTGGTTACATTGGCTTTGATACAGTCTGCTATATTGGCGTCTCATACAGAATAAGAGATAAAATCATATGATATAACTTACCATAAGATTATATTGAAGTGAATGAGTCGCTCCTTATTCTCATTTATTTGGTAGCGCTCAACAAAAAGCCATTCAATGATCCCTCTCTATGAGAGCTCTATTGATGCAAAAGAGCCAAATGTTGGCCAATTCAGTGCTAATACTTTTGGCAATTAATGTGGACGTGTGTGACATAGTGTATAACAACCCACAAATACAGAACCAATATGAGAGGCCCTGAAGGCAATAACTGACCCGAAAAGAATATGAATGCGGTTAACCAAATGTCATAAATATTAAGAGTACCCTTTCATCTTTTGTTGTAAACTTCCCCAAAGTGTTGAGAGTACATATTTTTCAGTTAAATCATTTCTTCGGTTTATTGCGAGTTCTCAACAATTGATAGCTTTTAACCAGGGGTCACCAATATTTCACAAAATCCCCCGTAAGCGCGAAGCGTTCGTGGCCCCACCTCCTTCCGCCGAGCGAAGCGAGGCGCAAAATATTTTGAGTTTTTTCCTGTTTTCCGTGATTTTTACAAAAAATTTAAGGTTTTTTCCACCAAGCGAAGCGAGTCGGAAAATTTTCGGTTTTTTCGGATTTTATAGGGGTTTTATGTCATTTTTAAAGGTTTTTTCGTTCTGAAAAATACCCCCTATATCGCCCTGAGCTCGAGCCGAAAAATCCCCTCGAGGTCCCCCTGAAATCGCTATGCTTGGTGACCCCTGCTTTTAACATTCACTGAATTTCACTCTAATTATCGATTTTGGAATACTTTCAACAAAATCTTATTATTTTTAAAATGTTCTTAATTTTCAGAATTATTCAAAACGAAGATATCATATCTTAGATATGTCAATCTAATTTCATTTGTCAACCTGGTAAATTGATACAACTGATACCGAGGCAATATAATTTCTCCTACATCATAGTACATCAAATTTCAAGATATTAAGGCTATTTTCCTTAGATATAAATTGAAACTTAGATTCGCTGATAAAACTAGCAATTTGACACAAATGGTGGTTGACTCAGATGGAACTCAAGTGTGATCGTATTTGTCGGTCATTTGATTGAATCCCAAATTATCGGAATCATGGAGTTTGACCTGACTGCCTTGGACAGCCCTATTTTGAAGGTATCGAAACATTCGTGAAGGTTTCAAAAGAGTAACACAACTGTTGTCTCCTTTCAACACCTTTCATGAGTTAACCCTTTAGTTGACATTAAATTAATGTCTTTTCATTGATAGTCTGAATCTGTTTCTATTCATTGCATGACTTTCGCTTTGAAAGCAAAGCAATTATTTTAATTTATTTTCTCCGAAATGCAATAAATTAAGTGCAAGTATAGTATAATTAATAGAAAAGATTACCAAGTAGTAACCCAGAAAAGTTTAAATTCAGTTTAATTGGTTAAACTACTGAAATTGGAAAACAAAATGTAACTAAATTTCATTATTTTCCCAATAATTATACTATCATTATAGATTGTATATACTACAGTCTACTAGACTATACTATAATATAAATTATTAGTAACAAATTTTTTTAGGAACATTTTTTAATGAAAAATAGTAAGTGGATTTGCTATTTTTCAATTCAGGGGGAAATCCTGAACAGCTCCCTTGGCCACCGCAGAATTTAAACAGAATTTAATTTAAGCAGAAGATGTTGAATAATCTAGATATATGAATTAAAATTACGAATTTCTGATTACTAAAAGACTGCTGAGATGAAGACGCAATTTACTATTATATCCCCGATATAAACTCTAATCACATACTATTGCAAATCCTGACTTAGACTTAACTCAAAAAGATAGTAATTAATGAAAATGCGATTATTTGTTTAAATTTTGCTCGAACTTAATCTAATTTGAAGCAATAATAAATTTGGTAATTTTGTTGTGTTGATTGAGTCGTTTAATTTCTACTGAAAAGAGCTCTGAAGTAATGAAAAGAAACGTTTTTCTGTTAATACATTTTCTGTATATTTATTTAAGTGTCGAGTAATTGATGTGATTTAAGGTATGTATCACTGTATCAGTGTTCGGATGACTAATCCTAATCACTGCAAGTTTTGCGTCAAAGAGATGACAAAATCAAAATTAAGATCAATTTGACAGAATTGGTACAGGAATGGCATAGCACTGGATCAGGGCTTTTCGAGGACAGACACAATGGAAGTCAGTTTAAATAAGCTTGAAATATATGTTATTTGTAAAGCGATAGTTATTTGGTTGGTGTGGGCAGTGGGCACGTTCCTCTCGTTTCTCTATTCTCTAGTTCTCTTCAACTGTTGACTGCACATGGATTTGGACAGACATACGACACAATAATCAGATTTGCAGTGAATTCTGTACATTTTGTGTCAACACCTGAACAACAGTTGATTCGGTAATTGTGGACCGATTCTACGGAAAGCCCAATAAAGTGAGTAAATGTCGAGTATAGAGCCTATAAGTTAAGCCCTTTTGATTGATAGACTCATCAAAAGCTTGTTGGCGCTATAATATATTACACACTTCTCTATGGGTGGCGAGGCTCATACCATTCACTCGAAAGCTGCTCCAACTTATCTAAAGATATTACAACATCAATACAAAAAGGGAGGCATCTCTGCAAACACACTGAAATTCTGTGCCGACTTATATGTGCTCACTTACACAATCATAATATTGCAAAATTCATGAATTTTATATCAGTTCAAAGCTATTGTGAGCTCAACTCGAGAGCACACAACTATTGAACGAATAAATTATGCGCTCAAATGTTTCACTTATTAAATAAATGTTTTATTTCTCGCTTTTATAGCCTATAATCCAATTAGCGATTAGTTCTGTCGGAGTTTGCTTTGCGTCAAAAAAGCGCCGATTTTTGTTCATTAAACACAATAATTGCTGTAAAACATTAAGCATTTGTCATAAATCTGATCGATATCTTGATTTTCAAAAAAGGGATCTCCAAGCTTTAAGGGGTTTTGGGTTGACCCTCACCCATTCATAGTTCAAGTTAACTTTGTTACAAAGAATCTTTTATTTTTAAAAATTAATGTCATTTGAGTTTATATTCTATTTTTATGCAAATCTTATATAAATTATAAGCAAAACCATTGAAATGTATATTTTATTGCAATGAAGTAGAGATGAGTTGGAGTGAGATAGTCATCAATTGTGAATATATGGCCATAAAATAAATCGATTTGATAGCCAGCATTGGTGGGCACCGGCATCACGATATTTGAGCACAAGTCGCAAACCATATAATATTTAAGAATAAAGAGATTTGAGTGACGATTGAAGAGGGAATGACTTTTGGATCGGGATTTGTCTGACATACAAATAACAAATATAAAGTCATTATAAGCCGACTAATAATGCAATGAAGAGCACTGACGAGTAGTTTGTATACAATCGCTAAAACACACGAAAGAATGCACTTATAGTTGTTGTCTATAATAACAATTAAAACGAATAATGCCTGCAATCATAGTCCAAGTGGTAAAGTGCCGCTGCTTTGCCAAAGCTTATGCTGTTCTTGAATCCTGTGTGCGATGTGCTAAGGGTTGTAAAAATCAAAAGCACATTCACATCAAAGTATTTGTCATAAAATGTGAAATTGTCTGAAATTGTCGTCTCTTTGTTGTAATGTGTTCTTCAAAATACCAAACGGAGAGATATATTCAAATATATGACATATTGGTTGCACTCCATCTATAGCTCTACCACTGCCTCCTATGGCTCTTATTTAGCTGTTATCGTATAATACAGGTCTCAATACTGGTCTACTAATTCATTTTATGGTGCCGTCTCATGCCGACAACTTACTAGTTCTTAAGTAGTGGGAGTCCAGACTCTTGGGCGCATCGCTTGCGCCTCCATATAACAGTATTCATTTTGCATTTCTAAATTTATTTGACCAAGCTAATTAATAAAATTTAATGTCTTTATAAAAAATATTTCAAATATATAGAATACAGAATATTTTTAAGGAATATACTCGAGAATAATGTTTTCAAACATCGTGTGAGCAAATTGACAGAGATTGGAAAAGGTGTGAGCGCCCATTCTATCTTTTCTTTGAGAGAGTTATCGGGAAGAGAATGAGTATTATTAGTTTGACTGATGCCTAACATAATAGTTGTATCGCTTCTCGATCTTTATTACTGAAATAGAGCTCTTATAACAGGGTTGTCCAAGTATTTCGGCTCCAGGGAGTTAGAAGAGAGAGATAGATAGATAGATAGATAGAGAGAGAGAGAGAGAGAGAGAGAGAGAGAGAGAGAGAGACCAAGCTTGGTCTATTT
>JAQGAR010000331.1:0-16946 GCA_034697865.1 Oribatida sp. | reverse complement strand
ATGCCGTTATACCCCGGGGTATACCGGCAGTATCCTCTAATTCACTTTATACCGGCATGCAGCAAAAAGCGAGGTAAACGGTAATAACGGGGAAAATATTAATTAAGTCTTTGTACATTTGAAATTCAAATATTTCAAAAATTCGTTTTCATGGTCATAATATGACACTTGTCATCAAGGTAGTGTTTTTTACAACAATTACAATCCTCGAATCTTTTATAAAATTATAGCTTCAAAAATATTAGACCTAGTATAGATATTGAGTAGTCAACTTTATCAAAATGCATTAAGAACATTTTTAAGATGACTATTTGAATGCCACTATTATTTTAATGTAGTTAAATAGCTACTACTTTGGTTTCTAAATAATCATGTATCTCAGTTAGCTGGACAAATAATTTGGCCGACATATTTGGCCCCCTGATCTCAATCCTTTGAAAAGATATCAAACAAAAGTTTTATCAAAAATTTTGTCATTGAGCATGCTTGAATAAATTTCGCGAACATTTTCTTTTTGTTGAATAAATATTAGCCTGACAATAGATTTATTGTTCGAATCCTTTACGTAAATAAGTTTAGAAAACTTTCGAAGAATAAAAACCTGTTTTCAAGGAGAAAATTCGGTCAGATTCCCAAATCGTTAAAAAAGCGGAACCAATATATAATATAAAATAAGACGACTAAGATTCACTCAACATTTTTCAATAAATAAAAAACTTTTTAAATATCTTCAACACCTAGTCTGAATATTCTCTCAGGTATTGCTTTAGAATCGGTGTTTGGTACTTTTCATTGCTCTATAAGTTGCGCCTGGTAAGTATTTCAAGAAAATGCTTTGATTAGTTTGTGTAGAAATATATTTAATCTGTGATTATGTAAAACACATCCTTAACTGTAAAAAGTTTTCAGAGCTTTAATAAAACGTTACAAATATTTTTGTCTGAAAAGATTGCCTGCCTGCTTTATTTATATGTCAGACCGGTTCTATAGTTAGTTTAATGGGTCACTCATTCCAGTGATGTCTTTGAAGCCAATGACCCGAAGTTGTTGTGTGAGCTGCTAATCACACAGTTAAGTTAACTGTTCAATTTTTACAGTTAACTGAATTCTGTGTTTAAAATGGAAGTCCGTTATAACGAATGCGAGAGTTTCGGAGCAAAAGTGTTGTGTGAAAAAGAACTCTCGGCTGATATGCATCGTCCACAATGGCTCGACAAAGACAAGATAAGACGGGCGCAAATTCTGGTCAAAAAGCATTTCTTTGGAATATTTTTCGCCCATTTGTCGGGACTCATACTTTTGGTTCACATAAAGTCTATACTCATTCCTCTTCTATCGACCGGTAATTCTCGAAGTGTTACCCATTTATTCGGAAGATATTTTCGAACACTAATTCATGTGAAGAGTTGGTACGAGGGAGACGTCTGGGACCCCAAACATCCCAGTCATCACTCAGTTATGCAGGTATTCATTGTAATGATTCCGCTATTGAAAGAGGAGAGGAACACTAGTGAGCAGTCTGTATGACAGCATAGGCTATTGAACCCAAACAGAATCAATTCCGGGTTTCTATTTCTAATTTTTCAATGTTTATTCATGAAAAGATCATCTGGATGATTTAGCAATGTTTAGTTTAAAAAGGATTACTTTCTTGATATAATGAACAAAAATGTTCCTCCTTGTTCGATTTAAACATACTGTAGATTTTGAACTTTATTAGCACTGTTTGGCATAATTCAATTACTCAAAGTAAATCATAATAGTTTCGTTTTATATTGAAACCAAGATAAATACTGAAAATAAGTCTAAAAATCTAATCGGTTTATAGGTTCGCAAAATGCATTCAACAATATCTAAAAAATTAAATAAAGAAAAGAGGGAAGGAATGGATGAATTGAGTCTCTCTCAGTTCGATATGGTTTGCACTCAGGTATGTATTTCACTATTGGATGCAAAATAATTTACTCTATATTTATTTTAGTTCGCTTTCGTCGGTTTCTTAGCCTTATTTCCGCGACAAATGGGGTTTTCGCAGTCAGAAGAGGACTTGGAGGCCATTCTTCACTATTGGAGAGGAATCGGAAGTTTACTCGGAATCGAAGATAAATATAATTTATGTAATGGAAGTATCGCTGAAATTAAGTCAATGTGTGGATTGATTTTGGAACAGAAACTCAAGAAATCTATAGTAGAATCGCCTCAAAGGGAAGCCATTGAAATGAGTAAAGGAATTGTAAGAGCGGTCAGAGTTTTTGTTCACGTCCTCTCTTATGATGGACTCATCAAATATTTGTTTGAAGTGTTGGACATTCAAAGAGACAATCGTATGGACATATTTTCAAAATTTTCATATCATATGATAAGAATTTGTTTGAATTATTTATCGCATTTCACTCTTTTCGCGCTTATATTCAATAATTTACTCCGATTTTCGTTAGTATTAGTCGAGTGGAGGAAAAAGTTTCACGAAAAAGCCTTAACTAAAAAATATGATTTAGTTTTGGAGCCAAACATACAAACAAACATTGAATTAATTTCCGTTTAAATTCATTTCGTTATTTAAAAATATCACAAATAAATCATTTTTACATATAATTCAACAAGCTCAACTTATTAAGTGTGAATTGATCTGATGGTGATTTCTGTCCAATAGTTGAGGAATCAGTTCTTATAAAACATAAGATAATTTGTAAATATTAATATTTAAAACAAATTAGCAAGATAATGTAATTTTTTAAATCTTTTATACTTAAATATTAAATTAAGTATGCTGCATTTGTAACTTTGACCATGTCCTTGGTGAAAAAGAAAAGATGAGTAGTATTACTGTAATATAGAATATTGTATAAAACTGAGCAAAAGGCCATCTAAGATATTGATTATTCTTAAGGGTTGTCTCGTATTCATTGATTATTAGTGTTTTCCGCTATTTGTCAGACCTTTGGTTTATGAAAAGATAAATGTGTTTAAAGAAATGAATAACTTATAGTATTATCGATCGGAATATATGATTAACGCATCGGAGGAACTCTTAGAGATCGAAATAATTGTTTTTCTCTTTTATTGCTCCTAAGAATAAAAAATTAAAATCAAAGACAAAAAGTTATTTAAAGTTATGTTTTATATACATATTATATATTAATATAAGTATTAAAGTCGCCGAAGAATTATTTATAGAATTATTTATAGAATTATTTATATAACGTTATTATAAATCAATTATAATATAACACAGAGTCTAACGTTTTCATTCGATGTGGAATTATTTGTATGTCTAACAGCACCCGACGAATGGCCATCAGATATAGTAACCTTGATTTGGTCGCTGTGATCAGCACCGGAATGCTCGCGATGGTCGCGACCCCCGCTCTCAGTAATCACTGTGTTCTCAATCGTTTTGATTATGTCCCGAAAAATGGGAACTACTCTCCAGTTATATTTGGCCGAACACTCCATATAACTACACTTCCATTGCTTTTTCACCAAATTGGCCAACTCTTTGAACGCTGGCGTCAGGTCTTCGTGAGCTGAGTGATGATGCAGATGATAGTGATGATGGACGTGATGGTGGTGGTGATGGTGTTCTCTATGGTGGCCTCGCATAGTGGCCAACACATTCATACAGAGGTCGGCCTTATTGCCCACAATCCAGACCGGAATGTTTTGCATATTTCTGCTTTCGAACAACTGGTCGCGAATTACTACAAATTACCGATAAATACAACAAATTCTTAAACAATATATATATTTATATATATATTATATTTTTGGAAAAAAATTAAACCAAATCTCAATTCAAATGAAAATCAATTGAATTTTGAGGCCAATCACAAAATGGGAATACCTTTAACGTAATGAAAAGAACCAGGAGAAGTTAGATCAAAGACAATGAGGTATCCGTGAGCGTTACGAAGAGCGCACTGGCGATAATCGGTCCACTCCAAGTAAGTATTGGTGGGGAAGTAATTAATCATTGGCATATCGATAATCTTAACTTGGTAAAGATTCGAGTTCAAAATTATTGAGAAGCTATAGGTGTCGCCGCTCTGTTCGGTCGGCCTATGAATGCAATCGAAGTGGTTATCGATGAGCTGTTGAACCAGAGATGATTTCCCTACACCACAACTCCCTAATACACACAGTTTAACCAAAGGAGGCATTTAACCGACGACCGGATGCATACTCTAAGCCCACCCCTGGCGTCAACATCGCCGCCAACCGGAGCTTTGACTAGAGATGACCCGACTTGCGAGCGACATAACCAAAGTTATTGCTCTTTACTGTCGGTCCGAATCACAACAATTAACGCACTTTCACTTAAATCACATAATTGTGGGAATTGTGGAGCAGTTGTGCGACTCGTTATGCCTTCAACACAATGGCGACCAAAAATCAATGATTTTGTGGAGTCGAGTGCAGTCACAGCCAAAGCACGACATCCCTTAATCGATTGACTATTAGACTATTATCTCCACTGCTTTGCTATACAAGAACTCTACCAGTGCTATATCGCACAACATATGTACTCAACCTATGATTCTGTAAAGGAATTTAGGAATTTCTCCACTTTATTCAATTCCTAAACCGTTTAAATGCATTGTTTTTCGCCGAATGCCTCTAATATCTGGTTAACCATAAGTTTTACCATTGAATCGGAAAAACGATTAAACCCTTTCTCATAAATTAAACCAATTTTTAGGAATAAAAGTTCTATAAAATCTTATGAAATAAAGAATAAAATCAAATAAAGTACAAAAAATGTTATATTAATTGATTAGATGCAGTGTTTGGCAGTGGTTGGAGAGGTTGTGCGCACATCTGAGAAACTGAGGCGAAGATCAATGAATTTTTTCATTAAAACTATCGATGAAAACATGAAAACATTTATAATTAAAACAACAATTTTTTCCGTTAATTATTTTCATTTCATTTTCGGTTGAATTTTGGTTTTTTGTAAATAAATGCAAAACTAAACTAAAATAGAAATCAATTGATTAATGACTAGTGATTCAGAAGAGTTAAGTCGTTATAAGAAAAGATAATAAAATTGGTTCGAAGTCTAACATTAAAATTATACAAAATTAATAATAACTCCTAAAAAATCTTATATAATATCAATGATTATGAAAAGAATTATAAATAAATCCAATTTTGAGAGCAGAGGAACATATATTCTCTTTTGTTAGCTATTTATGATAATAATCGCCAAAAACACACATTAAATGTTTGTTTAAACTTAATATTCACGTCAAACGAGTCGATCCCTTTGTATAGAATGAGAAGTTGAGACATGACTTAAGTTTCGGTTCACCTGAGAGTTGATGTTTGATTCAATTGTAAATAAATTGATCAGTTCTTCGATTCTGTTGAGCACTCACCCCATCAGGCCTTCTATCCGTCCCTTTAAGTAGAAGATCAGCGAATTCTGTCTCAAGTATTTGTCGGGCCTTTCGATCGAATCAGAAATTAAGAATAAAACAATTATTACACAGGATTTGAATACCTGAACGTTTTGTGTCGGTATCTGAAGGGCTAATGCCATCTGTAAGTCATCGAAAGTGTCATCGAGTGCTACCAGAGCGCCGTGAACACCCGATTCGGTTAAATTATTGGAGTATTCTTTAAGGCCTATAGAATTTGCCCACTTTATAATCCTCTCATTCGACCAAACGATCACATCTTCAACGAAAACATCGAAAAACAAATAGAATAACGATTTCATTGAATCATATGACTTACCGATGAGGTCGTGCTCACAATTTCTCCGCCTCTCTTCGAGTACACTCTTATCATAATTTAAACGCTTCAAGCAATTGATTCCATACTGAAGACTGGTTCGATGAAAGGCGTCCACCATTTTTAAGTGAACCCTTAAATCTTTTTTAGTCAAGTGGTCTAACATTCGGGCGTCGACTAAACATTCCATAAACATAGACCTATATTGAGGTAACCCTAAACATGGCAGCCAGTCATTGCCAATCCATTCGTGGTTCATTTCGCCGAAAGCCAGACTTGTGTGCGTTGGCTTTGCGGCAGATGGAGAAGTGAGGGCAACCATCTCTTGGATTGCCAGTCGGAGCTTCATTCGATGCAATGGATTACTTATTCCTATTTCCCTCTGTATCTCTGTGTCCGAAAGGGCAGACATAATGGCACCGCTCTTGACATTTGCACGACAGGCGGCCACATACCAGGCAGGCATCCCTACCCATAACTAAAACCAAAATAATTAAAGACAAATATTAGATGCTTTTGAGTCATACCTCGAGCCACGCAACTATTGTTGGGCCGTTCCAAAGAGCGAAAGGAGTGCCCGCTTTCATGGCCTCGGCCAGCAATTCGTGTTTCCTCTTAGTTCTGCGGTCAAAGTCAGCTTTTTGTCCGCCAAGTGGTGAAGACATGGGTGAACTCAAATGACTCATGGCGTCGGGCAGTGAAATGTAATCACTATTATCGATATAATTGGCATAAATGGGATTTCCAATAGAACGGTCGCCCTTCAGTTTCTCCCTTTTGGGACTCGAAAACAATCGGCTGACCAGAGAAGACTTAATGCCCTTCTTTTTGGGCTGTTGTGAAGCCATCATAAGTTGTGTTGAATAGTGTTGGTGTTGTGAGTGATTGGCGATTATCTGCTTATTTAATGAATCCATTGATGATGTGGCGGAACATGACTGCATCGGATGACCCAAAAGAGACTCATCCAATGAATTGCTTGTCGGCGGACCATAAACAGAAGATCTAATTCGAGCAATAATTGAAATATAAAATAATTTGAAGTGATTGGTCATACCTCGGAAGCACATCTGGTGGCACACTTGAAGCCCACATATTGGGTTTTGGAGGTCCATTCTTATTATCATTCAATGCTTGAGCAACCCTTTGTAATCTTAGCGCGCGGGGTGTGGGAGGACTGCCATCTGAGCCCATTTCCTGTATATATAAAATTGAATTTAACATTAAATAAATTAATTGAGACTTTGATTACGTGTGAATTCGAGGCTAAACTCTCCGATTGATGACTAGCTGACGGCGAATATTGTGAATATATGTGTTGAGGGCCTCCACCTTGTTGTAGACTTCCTCCCGTCTGAAATTGAATTATACTTTAGAAAACAAAGCACTAAACAAAGCAATCGATGCTTACGCTATAGAATTGGTTTAAGTAATCGCGTGAAGGACTTATACGAGATTTGGGAGTCGAGCGCCCACTTTGTGGCGGAGATATTCCCCTTTCATAGGGATTAGTGAGTAAACTCATTGAGTCGATTGAGCCCACCTGAGACTCCAATTCCTCTGCCCGCTGCTCAGTGTTGTGCTTTTCCTCCTGAATAAGTCTGATTTCGTTGTTGATGGCATCTAACTGTTCCTGGAGCATAATTGCCAGGGTTTGAGCGTCGGTGTGACCCCCGGGCGACAACATATCCATTGTATCGAAAAGGCTTTCGTTGTCATCAGTTTGACTGCACTCAGTATCGCTTACATCAAATGCTTGGCCGACATTAGCGATAACCCGCGGTTCGATTTTTTCCCATTCCTGTTCGAAGAGCTGCTTATTCTTATTGCTGTCTTGAGGTGTGGCTCTTTGATTGCGTTGGTTGGCGATGACGGCTCCCAATGCGTTCACATTATTATTATTGTTTTGACTAATGGTTTGCATTTCAATTGCTCTCATTTTTGTCAATTCCTGTAAAATCTTCCCCTTTTCTGACTGCGTTTCGTCCAATAATTTCCTAATTCTCTCCAATTCCTGAGTCATTTGGTTCTTGTCTTCTAAGGCAGTCATCCTCTCTTTCAAATGCAATTGAAGTCTTTCATTGGATTCGGCCAACAGTTTGTCGACAGTGGCTGACAGTCGCTGATTGTGGTCTTCATTCATTTTTTCGCGCTGTCGGGCTCTCAACAATTCGTTTGCTTTTTCTTCTAATTGTTGTTCTAAACGAGAAATTCGTTCCTCGAGAGACAGTTTCCTGTCGTCATCCATCTCATAGTCACTGCCCTCCGCGCCGTCTGTCATCGCTTCTTGTTTTCTGGTGAACTGAGAGATCTTTTGTTCTGCCAATTCAAGACGTTCTGCCAGTGCTCTAATCTTGTCTTCTGACAACTTTAGCTGCGCCTCTTTGTTGGCCAACTCGTGTTCCAACTTCTCGTTGAGGTCATGCAATGAAGTGGACTCTCTCTGAGCATTTAAGTACCTCTTCTCAAGAGTGGTGATCCTCTCCTCCTGGTCCTCCTTCTGCGCCTTATTTTCTTTTAAATCTCGATTGAGTTTAACATTTTCTTCTCTAATTTGTGCCAACTCTTTGTCTGACTTCACAATCATATCTTCGTATTCTTTCATTTTATTGGTTACTTCTTGTAATTTATTTCGTGAATTAATTAATTCATTCGTTTGTTTTTCGATTAAAGACTGTAATTCTTGACTTTTTTCGTCTTCATCTAAGGCTCCCGAAGACAACTGTCCATTCATTTGAACTTTTGTCTCATTTATATCAGATATGTTTTGTAACTGTTGTTTAGATTTAGACAACTCTTCAGTAGCTTTGGCCAAATCATCTTCAAGAGAACTGATTCGATCTAAAGAAACTCTGAGCCTTTCCCTCACTTTTTCATCTAAAGCTTTGTGGTGTTCGAACAGGGATTTTAAAGCCTTAAGCACTTCCACTTCAGAGGAGACGCCGGCCGGCGACTGCGCCTGTCTCTTCACAACAGTCATTCGGAGTGAGCGCTCGTGTCGGGACACCAGACATTCCAAATGTTCTAAGAGCAGCTGAAATACATCCAAAGCAATCAAAATACAACTACAAGAAAACAAATGATATGAGACGCACCCGAGTGTTATTCCGTTCGGCTTTTAATTCTTGGATCTCTTCGTCTTTTTCTAGTATTTGTTCTCTCAATTGGTTGAGTTCTCGGGTGAGACTCGCGAACTCCTAAACACAAGACAAACACATTAACCAATTAAAGCACAGCACTTTCAAAGGTATAATCACTTGAGGCATATGTGAAACAAGTTGTCGTTGAAGAGAATCCCTTTCCTTCTCGATGTCCGTCATCTTTCCCTGCGTGTCTGTCAGGTGTTCCTGTGTTTCACGCAGTGTTTCCATAAGTTTGTCCCTTTCGTCCAACATATTGACCATAAGCTGCTCGAAGTTGGCCTCATCTCCGGTGAACTGACCGCTTCTTTGCGATATACTGTCCTCCGAGATGGTAGGCATCACATCGCACATCATATTCCACATTATTTACACGATTTGAATTTCAGTCCCAAATTTCGATCAATACTTCAATTAATAAATATTTTGATGATATCTTCGAACACTTGAGTGAAGGGTTTGTCTCAAATGTCACGAATTATCGCAATTATTATCACTAATTATGTTATTATCTGAACAAAAGAACAAATATAACAAAACATTGTTAGAGAAAACAATTAATTACTATTTACTTTTAAATCATATAAACAGATAATCAAAGAATCGATCGATTCTTTAAAATTAACTCAAAATAAACAGAAAATCAAAACCAAAACAAAACAAAAATTTAGGCATAAAATCAAAATTGAGTCTAAAATTTAAATAACTAAACGAAAGGCGAAAAATCAAATATCAAAAGAAAGGAATAGCTTTACCCATAATTTCAACGATTTGTTAATAATATTTAATAAAAGACTAGTAATTAATTGAAATTAAATATAATTTAAGTGAAAACTAATGTTTCAAAATCTAATGATTTCTATGGGAAACTCCATATTTGATTGATTTACTCTTTAAAACTTCTGTCATTTTAACTCAGTTTAGAACTCTTAACCAGAATTCAATTAAAACAAATATGTTGAAATCTTTTTGCTAGATCAAAAATCTTCATTTAGTACATTTCAAAAATTGAAATAATACTCCTTTTAGTTTCTGATTTGCTTTTTTAAATCCGATTGAAAATCATTAAACCAAATAATTGCCGATAATATAGATTTGGGATCAAAGAGAGCGAACACCTCTACTGAGTCTTACTTTTCATTGGTTTGCTTTCGATTTGTTTGTTTTGATTTCAAATATTTTGATGTTTTGTTTTCATACTTCAGATGACTTCAATTGATTCGAGATTCCTCAGCCATTTGATTGTCTTTTGTTTTGTTTTCTAATTGGGTTATTTAATGTCTACCCACACCGAAAATGGCATTTGTTTTCTTTCGAGGCTCAGACAGAGAGACAATTCAATTGATTCCGTGATAAACAGTTGTGATGTTTTTGTCATCAATGTCAGTGAAACCGATGTGAATGACGCCAACGCTTTCGTCTTTTATCTTTGTAAAATTGTTTTCAATAAATACTCAAAGTCTGACTCAAACCAAAGTTATGTCTACTTAACAAATAGCGATAAAAGTATTTGCGAGGACTCAATTCAGGACCAAATTGAGGAAAAAATTGAAGAACCAATTGAGGATACAATTAAAGACCAAATTGAAGACCCAATTGAAGACCCAATTGATGGCCTAATTGATGGCTCAATTGAAGATCCAATTGAAGATTCATCTAAGGACCCAATTGATTGTTCGTATAATTCAGAGCCCTCTTCGGAATCGACCCAAATCTCCTGCAACTCTTTACTCGACGCGAATTCACAAAAACCTTTGAATTCTTTGGTTTTGGTTTTTGACGGCTGCGACGGATTTAATTTAAATAATTTCAGTGATCTCATCCCAAATGAGGAACATTTGAAACAAATGACAATATTTAAGTTTTTGGACTCTTCACAGCTCTTATCAACTGTTAGTAAAGAACTACCTTTCAATTTGGCACTCAATGCAGATCTCAAATTAGTAGTGATTTACACTTTTCCCTCAACTATTGACAACAAAATTATAGATGAAATGACTGAATTATTGTCTTCTCTGGTGATTTCAGTGCCCACTCTCTTAATTGTGGACCGAATTAATAAATATCAGTCGAATGAATTCAGAAAGAACTTAATGTTTGATATATTGTCCGTCAAATCGAATGAATCGAATCAAATAGAAATCACATCGAATCGAAATACGAAAACATTTATAAGAGATATGTCTTAAACACAATTAAAGCCTTAATTTCTATAATTTTCTATAAATGAATAAAAATTTGCTTATTTTACAAATTTATTTTGATTTTCAAAATTCAAAGCAAAGCTCTTATGAAATTACAAAAAGCAGACAATAATTTAAGTTTCGATACTATAAACAAATATTACAATAATCGTCGAATTGAGTCTATTTTATAGCAAAACAAATTTCAATAATTAATAACAGAATAAAACAATAGTTTTAGGAATGTTTTAAAGACCAAAATTATAAAAGAAATTTGTTTAAACCATTTAATAAGTTTAGGCTTTGAATTGGTTTTATTGCTTTCATTTAATACTCAATTCATAAAACATTTAATGGAATATAAAAAAAAGCAAAAATAAAGTAACTATTAATGTGTATATAATTTACAAATATTGGAAATAATGGTATGAAATGTGATGAGAATTAAGACCAAAAACGTTATAAAAAAGAACAAAACTTTTGACTCATTCTCTCAAATAATGAAAATTTGTTTTTATAATAAAACGTTCGAAACATTTGTTCAAAAAAAGATTTTGCGACACAAATATACAAATGTTTTGTTGAGTTGCCTTCAGTTACGATGCAATGCATTAAAATCACAGAGTTTTACATTTCTTACAAAAGTATTTCTTCCAAAAGAGAATCCCTACGGTCTGTGAAACCTGAATATAACAACAATTAGATTTTTGTGATCAAATGATATTCTCACTAAATACCTGGTCATGTGGCGACTGTCCTCATGGACTTCCATTTCTTGGCTTTTAAATTCATTTAATTCTTTCCTAATCGCTGCCTATTTTCGACAAAATTAGTAAACATTAAATTTCCGACTTTTAAGCAAATATTTAAGTGTAAAGAACTGTCACTTTATATCAACGGATCATAAATAACAGACTAAACTATTTTTGGTGTTGTCTGAGGGATATAAGCGCTTACCTTATCTTTGGGCGTAAGTCGAGTCCAAGGTTTGTCTGCTCTCCTGTCGTAGTCGTTGGCCTGAGTCACCTCAACGTAATCATTGAATCGAATAATCTTTCGTTCTTTAAGTTCTTCAATAGTGGGCCGAAAACTCAACTGAATATCAATTAAATTAATACTCAATTCAATCGACAAATAACTAATAATACCTTTCTTATGAGAGTTTGTTTTTTCTTCTCCTTATCCAGGAGCATTTCGTCGGGTGTCTGTTGTTTCAGAATATTTCTTTGCTCCAACTCTTCTGCTGTGGGCCTAAGACTCAGTCGTCGGTTCAATTTGGTTCCAATGGCCTCTCGACTGTCTATCCTTTCATTCTCAGACATATTGGGGATTATGTTTTTGTCGATCAGTTCCTGTTTATCGGGTCTTTGGGCCAATTTTATGGCCAAAGAGTCCTTTCGGGCGATCTTTGCGGCGACTCTTCCTATAAAAACATTGAATCTTTGAATTAAAAACTTGGCGAACATTTCGACTGTTAATCGAGTGCAACGACTAGTTAGTTATAATAAAAAAAAAATTCTGTGCTATTCTATGCCTTTATAGTGAACTTTTATCTTTATAAATGTGGGGAAAATATATCAAAGTTTAATGAATTTTTGGGAATTTTCAAGATTTCAAAGTAAGTTAAGTAAATTTACTTAAGAATATAAACTTTTACTGCAGTCATCGATAAGATATTAGGGAACAGATAATACAAACCGTGTTCGTCATCGCCGTAATAGTCCTTCCAATTGATAGTTCCGTCGCTATCTGTATCCGAATCTGATTCATGACTTAAGACAACAGAAGGGTTCGAATTCGTTCGGCTTTCTTTGGGAAATACCGGCTTTGCATGGATTGAAGAGAACGGGTGATTCTCTTTGTTTTCAGCACCAAAACCACAGCTATTGAATTGACGCACTTTCGACATAACAGAACTGATGGAAAACACACACAAATTATATAATTTCTTAAACATTTCAATTAAATAAGAGTCGGATTATATTTCAACTCAAATATCAATTATATGTCAAATGTATTTATAGTCAAACATATGAAACGCTGATTTTTGTCTGAAATTCAATCATTAGCTTTTTGTTTAGTGACTGATTGTTATTTTATTGATTCATTTCAACAAATGGAACTCATAAAAGCCTCATAATATTCCGTCCATTGTTCAGTGTTTATAATTGATATTCAGAATAGGATCTTGATTATTAATTAGCCTTTAAAGATTCTGAATGGGTTTATATTCTAAAGTAATTTTGAAAGAATTTCGATCCCTACTAATGGTTGGCATTAAATCCCATCAAAGAAATGGATTGTAATTCCAAAGAATTTATTTGACAGTATATGAGAAGAGAGCACTTCATTCATATAATGCTTATGATTCATAAAATATTGCTTTAATATTCAGTGGTTTTTATGAATGAAATCGAGCGTAAAATGTAATTACTATAGTGTTGTGAAATACACTTTAAATCCACTATTCATTAGATACTGGTTTCGAATGACTCATCGCTACAAATATTTCGACAAAATTAATATTGAAATCTAAAAGTGATTATAAATTATGATATCAAATGACTATTTGTTAATCGATTGAAACCAAAGGAGTGATAATCAAAACCCTATAAATATAAATAAATGAAAGTTCAAACTAAAAATTAGAGGAAAGTCTACGCAAATAAAAGTCAAAAGAATCCTAACATTGAATCTAAGGATTTGTCTGTTTATTGAGTTTATTACCCAAACAATAAAATAAATATCAAGTAAGTCATTAAAGTAGTAATTAATCAAAAGAAATAAGATTAACTTTTATCAGAAGAAAAGCTTTTATAGTCTGCGGCCAAACCTAATCATAGCTCTAATAATATTATTTTGGCAAACAATGAATCAATTGAAACATTTTAAGCTATAAATCAATTGTTTTGACAGTAAATACAGAAATCATTGTAAGTCTGAATGTTATGAATGACTGAAAATTAGTGAAGAGAGAGATCTTCACTAAAGACGACCTCTTTTTATACCCATTCGTGAAAATGCTTTTAAAGCATTAATTTGAGTTTTTTCTTCAATTAAAAACTGCTAATAAGTTTTGATTATAAGTTTTGAATGACCTGCCTCTGCCTCTCCCCCTCTAACCCCTCATCAATTAAGAAACAATAGAAAAGAAGCAATTTTTAATCGAAATGAGTTCGACTCAAAACTAATCAATTGTTTAGTGTTTTGATATTTTAGCCAAATATTTGAGTCTTTATGATGGAGTGAAAAACTTATGACTTACCCATTGCTGAGGTTTTGATTAGTGAGAGGAGAACTATATTGTGAAGAAGTCACCACTATTTGCATCGGTGTCTGTTGAACTGAATTATATACACAACGGGGAGAGGGTTGAGGTCTTATAAGCACCGGAGAAGAGGTCGACGTATTGAAAGCGTTGCAATTAACCATCACTTGAGTGCTTTGATTTGGACTTTGGGTCGGGTTTTGGCTCTCGTTTTCACTGCTAGTAATTCGGGGCTTCTTTAACGCACTTTTCTTTGGAACAGCCGTCAACTGTGGCTCTTTTGTGGGCACTTCTTCGATCACCGAAACCGGTTCATTAACAAAATGACTTCGAATCAAACAAATTGGCAAAGAAGACATTTGTGGCACTTCCATACTCTTTGGGTTTCGTTCAGTTTGAGACAGGTTTCTTTTGGAACCGTCGTTCATATCATTGGTTGAATCCATATTCGAATCGTTGTCTTCGTAACAGTTCTGAAAGGAGTTCGACTCAATTGTGATATTATTGACATTCATTTGGTTGTGTATCGAATCGGAGAACATTCGGGGCGGAGGTATTGGTCCGATTTCAGTGAACTGGAGTTCATTGACAGTCATATGGCTTGAGTTGGCATTTAATTGCATAACACTTTTCTTTACACTATTGAAGCAATTGTTTATACTATTTATATTATTTCTATTAAATTCACTGCTATTCACAATAGTCGTCGTCGACATTGAATCAGATATTATCGAAGAACCCGTCGTTGACGTAATTATATGAATTGTTTCTGAAGGGGTAATCAAATGAAGATAAGCTTTGAATCGATCGCAAATCCTTCAACAGATTAAGAGATAAAACAAGTCATACAAACCTTTATTATTATGATTACTATTGCCGTCAATATTAAGTCTATTATCGCTATTAATCGCTGGATTAGTATCGGTTGCGTTCGCTTTTTTATCGTCTAATGAGGTCTTCTTATTGATGGATGAGTTGAGAAAATTTTGATTATTCCGAGCGATCGCCACCAAAGGTGTGGCGATCGCTCCCTTCAGATAACCACTTAATGATATCGGATGAACCACTGATTTGGATGTCGTCGACACTATGTTTGAAGAGGAATCAGATGTCTGACAATTGGTGACTGATGTGAGGCCTGTTGTGGTGGTCGAAGTCATGAGTCTCTCCTCACTAATTGTCAGACCATTCAGTGAATTGGCGTTAACTTCATTCTTAGACTCATCTGAAGACAAATATTAGTTAACATAAAAAATATTAAAAACTCTATACTTTTTTCTGGCAGAAGAACTCCGCGTTGGATTAGATCTGCTTTTGTCGATCGCATTGATATTCTTCTTTCTAATGCTATCGATTCCAAGATTTGATTACAATTGGTCTCAAAAAAGTGATAATAAATCAAACCTTTAGAAGTCTTCTCGAATTTGTCGCTTTTCTTCTTCCTCTTCCACTTCCATGGCTTAAAAATTCTAACCAAAGATGAGAAGCGACTACTATTTGATTTATTGGGCGACGACTTGTTGTGCGATTGGGTGCTTTGGGTGACGCCATTAGTAGTTCCCATTGCTGTCGAACCCACAGACGGTGCCGACGGCTCTTTTGCGGACACATTCGGTGCATATTTAAGTGTTGAGCAGTTAATTGGGGTTTCATTTCGGCTCAGATTTGAACCAAATTCTGAACTCATATTACGTTTGAATTCAATTTTGATTTAATTATTTGTATTTCATTTCAAAACAAAATATTATAAAACGGTTTAGTTTTTGATAAAAATTTGTTTAATTATTAAATTATTAGAAATAAAGAGATTTTGTATTAAAAACAACGGAATGAATGGATTCAATGGAAGATAATTGAAATTAAAACGATTCAAACGAAAACAATTCAACCATTGCTTCGATGCAATTGAATGCCATTCATATCTTGATTATTATCAGAAACATTTTGTTCACAAATATATCGATAGTTGGCTTAAATCCAATTGTTTTAAAATATCATTATTTAGTGAAAACACAAATAAACCAATAATTTGTTTCTTCGATAAAATATTTGCTCAGATTTTCGCACAAATCTATTAAAACAAACGAAACTCTTTTGGAAATAAAAACAAATAATAAGAATTTTATTAAATTAATAAAAAAAAGTTGTAAAACAAATATAAAATGTATAATAATTAGCGATTAAATTAAATGTTGATTAAAGTGAGGCTTATTTTGGAGTTTCACTAATAGGAGTGTCACTAAAGAAAGTATTCAATGAATGCCTTTTCATAGGCTTTGCAACCATTGAATCACTAAAACTGTTCCAAAATATTTCTCGTAATCGCGATATGTCTGACATCTCTTGCAATGCATTTCTCTAAACTCGAGAAACTTTTACTTTGAAAACTTATCCTGTATATTTATATGAATATTTGTTAATTAATAGTTGAATTCAAAATCAAATAAATTTATTTTGTTGAGTGGTTTTCTTAATTGTCGCAAACCATTAGTTGTCGAAACGTCCGAACCATCAAAGAGTAGACCAAAACTTATTTAATCGAGATTCCAGTGATTCCAGTGATTCCAGTGATTCCAGTGATTCCAGTGATTCCAGTGATTCCAGTGATTCCAGTGATTC
>JAQGAR010000330.1:0-16992 GCA_034697865.1 Oribatida sp. | reverse complement strand
GCTCTGTATCTTTGGCACAGACGCAGGTTCTCACACAGGCACCTGGACAGGCTCTGGCCTGGCACCGACGCTAGCACCACTGGCCGGGACCTAGATCACAAGAGCCCTCCGACCCCAGGAAATAGGCCACGGCCCAGTGGACTAGCACGGTGCACTGGCTCTGGCACTGTCTTCTAGCCTGGTACTGACACTGCGCTGGCACTCGATCTGGCTGTGGCTCTGACTCTGACTCAGGCTTTTGCATTGGCTACCAACGATGTCCGGTCGGCGTCCATGGTGTATAACGGTGTCTTGGGTTGTCTTTCTCTGTCTTTCGCTGTCTTTCGCTGTCTTTCGCTGTCTTTCGCTGTCTTTCGCTGTCTTTCTCTGTCTTTCGCTGTCTTTCGGTGTCTTTCGGTGTCTAACGGTGTCTGACTTCTCCAAAGATCTTCAACGGTGTCGAACGACTCCAAAATCTGATGAAATAAACTCGAAATTTAGTTGAAAGTCACATAAGGGGTGAGTCTGAGAGTGAATGTCGACTGAAGACCAACTGAATTGATTGACGGACTGATTGGTGGACTGATGAGTGACTGATTGACTGATGATCTGATGATTGACTAAAAATTCACAGAAAATCACTTAACAATAGTTTAGAAAATTTTCGATATTTTTTAAATTACAAAAATAAAGAATAATTGAATGAAACAAAAATTAAATGAGTTTTTATTTTTGGGCTGACCCCCCTATCCTTAGTGCACCACTGTCCTAAACATCTATTTGACAGTCGATTAAGACTTCAAAACATATAATTTATTTTATTATTTTATTTCAGTTAATATTCATTAAATCCAAAACTTTTTTATCGTTTGATTACAAATGTATTGAATTTAAATAAAGTTTGGAGAAATAACAGAAAGCATTGGTTTTAATATACTTTCGAGTAATGTATAGATAATGTGGTTTAGAATCAGGACTTCTGGTGTTTAAACCGATTACTTGTCATCATTCGAGTATACTTTCATATTGTTCGGATAGAGTTAATGCGAGCGTTTCGGTCAATTTCAAAGGCACTGATAGCCGGGGTAACACTGGTAGTATCGGCTAAAGGCTGTGAAGTCACCTCAGAATATAGATATCTTTGACTTTTGTATAAATTTTGGCAATTGTTCGATAAAACCAAACATTTATTAAAATCTCTTAAAATGTGTTTCGTAACAATTATTGAATGCATTACTCTATTTGTGATGAGTAAAAATTGAGAATCGCCTTGTTCACATTCAACAGATCACCAAACTTTATAATTTAATTTAAACTTAAACTAAAACTCCTTTAACTTTTATTCAAAACAAATGAATATTGAATCCCCTATAATGATGATGATTATGACCGCCACAATAACTTGTAGAAACTGGCCGACATCCGATTCATTTAAGGTAGAGACCTCACTAATGAAAACTAATGGAAACTAATGAAAACTCAACAAAAAAGTAAAAAAATTACTAATTGTTAAGAATTTAATGATGAATTTTGTCAGAATGTTTTTTGCAAAACTTGGATTCCAATTATTTTTGACCTAATCACGTTTTTGAATGAATGGAAAGCCGTCGTCC
Organism: Oribatida sp.; assembly: GCA_034697865.1. Lineage (NCBI taxonomy): Eukaryota > Metazoa > Arthropoda > Arachnida > Sarcoptiformes > Oribatida sp. The sequence goes on along the minus strand of JAQGAR010000330.1, from coordinate 15,400 downwards.
TTCAAAATTCACACGATTCTTACGGCAAGAATGAAAATGAATTCGTGTCTAAAATATGGTCAGAAATGCTGTCAATGACAAGGACTTAGCGCATCTAGTCAGGTTAACTAAATACACAAGAATATTAGTATTAACTTTATATTTAATTTGGTTAAGGTTTTGTTAAACAACATAATTCACAAATTTAAACAAGTAAAAACATGTTCGTTGTAGAAAATTAATAAACTTAATGGTTAATTGAAGCATTAAAGAAAAAAGCCTTGTTAAAATAATCTTACAATTTCTAAAAGTTTTTACTTGACTAGAGTTTAGTCGTAATATCTGTTTGAGTGAAATCACGTGTCGACCGGTTTTAGATTGAGTTTGGCGGTCAATCACTACCACAATCAAAAACAGAGACCAAAATGAAGACAATTCATTCATTTATTTTAATTTCAATTATCCTATCGTTAAATGCATTTGTATTTTGTGTAAAACTGAATGAAAGGAGGATTTTATTGCCGTTTAATAATGGAGTGAACACTAACTTCACGTTAGAGGCAACAAATGACAACTGCTATCAATGGTAAATATCACCACTTTTTCTCGTTAAAGCACTCAAGTTTCTTTAACAACATTAAGGTCTTCTTCCCGAGTCGATGTGGTCAGTGTCGAGCCATTGGACGAAGAGAAGAGCTGCTCTCGCAAGGCATTGGTGTCAGTGGTGTCCACTCACCCCAAAAGACAGTCATCTGTAGTGACCGCTACTAACACAGGTCTTAAAGTTTGTTCTCCTAATTGTTTGTTTTATTCTGTCTTTTTTGGATGAATAGCTTCGGGTTCTGTGATTCGATGTGACGTTGAGATCGATGTCATCGATTCAATCGAAATAATAACGACAACCCGTGAAATAGTTTTGGAGGATTTGCCCGAAATATTGGAAGTAAAGGCAAAAAATGACAAAAGTATTCAATTGTTTGCTTTTCAATAAATTTTATGAACACCTGAATCGTCTGACAGATGACACCTTTACATCAATCGGTGGCATTCAATTGGAATGGACTCTCACTCCCGTCGATGTCTTGAGGTTTAAAATCAAAATCTATGGACTTGATTTTTATTATTTCGATCAATAGATACCGAACCTGGTCTTCGTCCTCATATGTGAGTCCACCTTATATACAGTTCTGGGAATCTCGCGATGCAAAAGGGCCCTCAATTTTGGTGGAAGGCATCAGAACTGGTTCGGCAAAAGTAACCGCTCGTATTGTTGGCGATGACTATAAGAGTGTGCGCTCAGCAGAAATCGAATTGCATGTGATCGCAAATCTTGGTCTTATTCCTCCGAATGTCGTTTATCTGATCCGAGGCTCTAAAATCCAATTCAAGGCCGAAATGGCAAAACAAGGCCCTCGAGTGGCCCTTACTCTCCCCTCTCCTCAATACTATTTGAAAGTATTGGATCAGAAAATCGCTAATTTAGAAGAAGAAAGCAGTGAAGTCGAAGCAATAGAAGAGGGAAACACAAGTTTATTATTATTAGATCGAAATGTTGCTCCTGGTCAGGCCTCCAGAAATCCAACCACGGACATTCACGTCATGAGCCCAAGTTATTTGACAATTCACGTAACTCCGGGCGAGAACTTTGCATTTTGTGAGTTCACCAGTTATGTGGTGACTTTCACTCTGCACGACGTTTGGCACCACCGGCTCTATCCGGCAGAGAATCTGTTACTCAAAGTGACGTTCCCCTCACGCTATTTCCACGTGAATGAGTCCTCAGCCAACGGTACTTACCATGTGATCCGGACTATCAATTCTGGGAATTGCAAGGTTTGACTCAAAAACATTTTATTGAAACATTTATCTGATTATTGCCAACAGATCACAGCTCAATTATTAGGCGCGGGATCTGCTCGATTACCGGTGCCTTTGGAACATCAGCAAGATGTAACAATCTATCGGAGTCTTGTATTGACGCCATATTTGATTTTATTGCCGTGGGTTCCATCAGTGAAACCATCCTATAAAGTATTCGTATCAGCAAACGGAGCCACCGGTCAATATCGTTGGGGGACTAATAATAGTCTGGTGGCGGCCGTCACTTACAAAGAGGACATGTCATCGCGGGTCACAGTAGTAACGAAAGGAGAGGGAGAGGCTCTTATCAACTGTCAAGACATTCATAATTCTGTATTTTCATCAAATATGAGAGTTTCGATTCAGCCGTTAGTTAATATCGAAGCACTTCCGGCAGTTTTGGAAACACACGTCGGCGGAAATGTTATACTTCCGATCGCTGTCTATGGCTATGAAAGTGATTCCTCAAAAACCAAACGACTTTTTGACGACTGCTCTCAGATCCCATTTGTTGTCGAAATCATTGAAAAGGTAATTGTTTTCTAATTATTCTTCGACTCATTGTTTTTGCATTAGACTCGTGTCCGATACGATCCAAATAATATACTTTCGGGGGTCGGCGTCCGTTCCTGTCGTAGCCTTTCATTTGAATGCATTTCAACCGGAAATACAAGAATTTGGATCAGATATAAACCAGAAAATGGAAAAGAATTGAGTACTACTGCTATAATTGGTTGTCATTTACCACTAAGACCTGTTCATCCGGAGGAAATCGCTGTTTTGCCTTTGGGAGGCATTATTGATGTGGCGTTCGAGGGCGGACCCCGCGCCTGGACATTGCATCCCGAAGGACATTATGCCAAACGTAAATTCTATCGATTCCCGAATAAACTGTTGAATAACTCATTTGTTTATTTGCAGTGACTTTGGACTCAACTTTTGTGTCTTCGACCGAAGTGAAGGACAGATATCGATTTAATAAAGATCTTCACGTTTTTCGTGTTAAATGTCTTCAATACGGAGAAACGCCGCTTGAATTAGATGTGGGTAATTTGGCTTCTTCTACCCTTCCTAATCCCGCCACTGCAAAAGCAAAAGTTCAAATTATGTGCGCCCGACCTTCTTCTCTTATGATTAAACCTAAATTGAAGTCTTCGTGTCCTCTATCTGCGCCTCAAGATTCGGTATTTCCCATCGAAAAGAATCAAAATCCGGAAATTGAAGTCGAAGTTCGCGATGAAACGGGAAAACCTTTTTACAATATCTCAACACTAAGCATCGTCTGGAGAGTCGATGGGTCCGCTAATTTTGAGACTCAAAATGGAGTCAAAGAGATAGTGAACGGAGCAAAGGGTTACTTTTCTATCACTAGAAACGTACAGATTCTGAGCGAATTGCGCTCTAATTCCGTAAAAATTAGTGCTGAAATCAACGGATATAAAAAGGAATTCAAAGAGCGGTTCCATATAAAGAGTGAAATCGAATTAAATTCTGTGGATAAGGCAAAAGTAGATTCCGATAACATCGCTGTTTTCAATCACCCCGACCAAAAGGTAATCCACGAAAACACTGCTTATCAAATTTTTGTTTAATTGAATCGTTTTTGCCATTTCCTGACCCATTGTTAGGAGGAATTATGAAGCCTTCGATGACTTCATTCTTTCCTTAATTTTCTAATTAACAAAATGCTTAACTTTTGGTGACTTTGGATCAGATTCTACTAAAACATTTGGGTTAAGGCATTAAAATTAATATAAAATATATATTCGTTTTCTATAACCACTTTTAATCAATAACTTGTCTTCGAATGTTTGGATCAGATTTAAGTCAGTTTTAGTCAGAAATAGGACCTAAAAGTCAAATTTAGTGAAGTAATGCATCGATTATAGTATAAATTACTAATTATTCCTCAATTTTACTTATAGTTTGTGGTAAACCTAAGAAAAGGTTCCGGATATTTCTCAATTGACTCTGAATCAGAGCGACAATTCATTAATATTAGTTTCAAACAACAGTCCAAATCCTTTACTGTAAGTCTTATTTCTTTGTATTTGTGGCAATGGTTTAAACATAACTTCACTGTAAGGTTGTCCCCAAAGCTATTGGTGGAGGAGTTATTGGGATTAATGACTTGTGTCTGTCGCTCTATGGCCCCACTGATGTTTACTACTCAGTGGTTGAAGCCGTTGATATTAAAATCGAAGTCTTAGATAAATTCCAATTGGGAACTGCTGTCGACGGATATGTCTATGTTGTCGATAATAACGACGATTATATACACTCTTCAGATCATAAACTCATAGATTTGGTGCCTATTGTTTCAAATAGCCTTTTAAGCATTGGGTAAGTTTTAAAAGCCTTTTATTCACAAAATTAATTTTCATTTTACAGTAATTTAAGTGTTTTCGATGAGATTAAGTCCTCCTTCAAAATCAAAGGTGAAAAACTCGGCACTAGTTCTTTGAGTTTTGTTAGCCGATCCCCTCTAATCAATCGAATTGAAAGTTCTGCCCTCAGTATTCAGGTAATGTTCTGTACAGTTTTGTTCAAGATCCTTCTTTTAATCACCCCAACTGATTATTCAAACAGATCTTCGCTCCGCTAAGAATCGTTCCATCGAACGTGACTTTGATAGTTGGTGATCACTTGCAGGTCACAACAATTGGAGGGCCTCAACCACAGAGGAATATTGAATTCTCTTTGGTCAACGACAAGATAGCGGCGGTTGACTCCAACGGATTGATTGTTGGCTCAAAATTAGGAAAAACCAAATTAATTGCCCGCATCTTAAGTGTCGAAAATATAGAGTATTCCAGAAGTGAAGTTGAATTGAATGTATTGGCCCTCCACAAAATCAAAATAGTAAGCCCTACCAGTCAGCTGAGGATCGGTTCCAAACTTCCAATTCATGTGATGGGCGCTAATGAATTCGAAACTCCATTCAGTTTCGGTACAAGTATACCATCGCTCAAAATAACGTGGAGTGTCAGCAATGATAATATCGCTGCCATCGAACACGTCTTTCAAAATGTAAGTAATGTTCTTCGAAATGATTGATAATTAAGAATTTGTTTGAATTCAGTCCGGAGTCGTTGATCACAACTCCAATTCAATATCAGTGAAACTTCGAGGCATTTCAACCGGAATTGTGTCCATCAAAGTAACTGTTGAGACAAAAACGACGGCTCAGGACTCAGATTCTCAACAAATTTTTGAGAACAAAGTTCTTAGTGATACCATTCAAATACATGTATTTCCTTCTTTTGCAATTGTGTCGAACGGCCACACCATTGATGAAAGAGAAATATTAATGTCACCCAATTCTCAACTTCCACTGCAGTCCAATCGTATGGGAGAAGCAGACACTCAGTTTGAACTCTTGAGTGCCAAGAGTATTAAACTCGGCTGTGGTCCCGAAAGATGTCTCAAAGCTGGTGACAGCCCTGAAGTGTCCTCTTTGATCGTTAAAACTAATGAGAAGTCAGGGGTATCCCTAACATCAGTTTTTGGCGTCAGAGTCGATAAGATATCTTATTTGATGGTTAATCTAATTAATAACTTCATTTCCGAGGAAGCAATCGATGTCTTCCCGATTGGATCCGAGTCACAAATTCGGGTCACATTCCACGACAACATCGGAAAGACATTTGATTCGATTCGTTCACAAATCCGTTGGACTCTTTCACGAAATGATTTGATCCGAATCTATCGCGATTCAGATAATACCACTCTTAAAGTCAAAGCTCTGAAAGAGGGCCGAACTCTGGTTAAAGTATTCGACAGAGAAAACCACTTTTTCGATTACTTCAGTGTTGATGTGGGGGCTGTCATTGAACCCAACAATTTGTTTATAAGTGTCGGTGAAGTGGTTTGTCTTCACTCTAAGCTTATGGCCTCAAAATCAGGCGTTTGGTCCGTCGAAAACCCATCGGTTGGTGACATCGGTAGAGAAACTGGAGTTTTTGTCGCCCGAAACGGAGGACACACTTTAATTGAGTGGAAGTCGTCCGACAGTCTAATCACTTACACCACTATAGATGTGAAGCCGCCCAAGAAGTTCGCATTAGACACAAGACGTTTCAAAGGAATCACTAATAGTATGAGTCAAACGATTCCAATAGCGATAATCACTCAAAACGAAAATATCGCTCAAAGACATTGCAGTCCTTCCATTGATTTGTCGATTTTAGATTCAATTGAGAGTCCTTTCAATTGTGAGATTGCGTTCGATAATAGTCTTCAGATTAAACCGATTTGGAATATTGGCGTCGGATTTGATATGATTTCTGGTCAGTGGTTTTGTCGATTTGATCCAAAGCCAGATTTAAATATGGCTGACATGTCTTTAATGAGTGGAAACGTTTCAATTTCTGTGATTATGTCGGCCCCGAACCGTGATTTGGATTCTAATTATAAGCCATTGATTCACACCATTAGTGTTCCATTTTTGCCGGCTTTTGATGTGTCGCCAAAACAATTGATCTTAAGTCCCGACCAGTCAGAGGGTCGTATTAGTGTTCATTCTGTGCCTTTAGTACTCGAGTCCTTAACAATAATTTCATCAAATATTGAAATAATCGAAATTTCAAATTCAGAGATAATCGGGAACTCTTTGAAAGTAACAATTAGTGTCATAAATTGGGACATCTTCTCAAACGATGTCTCAAATCTTCACATTTCAGTGAACTCTAAGCTAACAAAACAGACTCAAAGAGTTCCGATTCAACTCAAACTTTTTGGTCATAACATTCAAGAAATATCGGCGACTCATAAGTTCTTCAGAAACAATACGTTTACAATATTTTCGACAACAGTTTTAGGTATCGTTTTAATTGTTTTGGCGATTAAGTATTTGGCGCCAAAAGGCACTCCGAGTCAAACAACTTTACCAGACCCGGGATCACCTTTTATGGCTGATTTCGGATCGCCGTCTCTAAAGGGACATAGAGGTGAGTCCTAAACTTCTTAATAACACTTTAATGATTTGAAAATGTTTTACAGCTCTCAATTATACCACAACGTCTCCTACAACGCCATCTTCGCCCACAGTTACAACCCCTCGAGTGGGTCGTCCTCTCTATTCTGTTTCAAAGACATGAATACTTAAATTTGAGATTTATTTAAAGAGAAGTTTTTTCTTTTGAATTCTATTTTTTGACATTTCATTAGTTGTTTGAAATCTGATGTAATGCGAGCTCTGAATCATTATTTTCGTATCAATTTATTCTATAATTTAATAAATTCTTAACTATTAATAATAGACTAATAATAAGAACTGAGAAAACTTTTGCCATTCTCTCCAATTTGTGATAATTCATTAAATTAATTCAATAAAAATTAACCATTTTTTAACAAAAACAGGTTATTAACTAATAATTAGATAATTATTGGAACGGTTTGGCTGTCATTAGAAACAGATGTCAAAATAGAGTAGAATTGTGACTAATGTCTGAAACTAATATTTTCACCAAAAGATCTTTGAAAGACACAATTTCTCTCAGTTTATTTCACATTTCTTACGCAAATGTGTAGACATTATAGACCTAAATATTTTTTCTTAACTATTAGTTTGGTTAAAGTTGAACCAGAAATTGTCTGCATACAAAATTTAGTTCTCCGACTCTTTACTCAAGTTTTAGAGTATTCTCTCTTTTATTAGGTTTTATGCTTTAAGTGAGAATTGAGTCAAATTTTGAATTATCCATAAAATTGTGTTTAAATGATGTCTTCGTTAAAACTTACGTAAAATTCGATGCAAAAGAAAAGTTTAATTTATTTTCGGAATAAACCAGAAAATAATGTTTCCTTTGAATAGATGTGCTTTGCTTTCCGCAAGTGTTAAGCAATAAGACTGAAACGCTTTTGGAGCTCAACAGTACAACTATTTTTGCGTTTGGAGTGACTCCTCAGCAAACTTGAAACTAAAGCAATCATTTATTAAATTGTGAGCTTAAACCCAATACAAAGAAAATTAGTTGTAATATTAATTTCTTTGAGGGGTTACCAGGACAAATTTCAAAAATTTCCCTCAATTAATAAACAGATATGAAATGAAAACGAAATATAATGAAAAAGCTCTTTAAGCGGTGGCCATATTTTCTAGGGTTTTCGGTAATTTAGACAACAAATGGATTAAAAACAGATTTAAAATCAAGCAAGGCAATTTAATCAAAAATATATGTGAGAAGAGGGATAGTAAATAATACTTCTATTGTTTTGATTGTTCTAGGTTAAAGTATGCTAAATTTTCATAAATCTGTTCAAAACTAGAAATGACGCCAAATTAACGCTAATTACACATTTATTGCATTTGTGGTTATCTTCAATTTTAGAATCCAGGATGTTTTGGGGAGACTGTCCAATGCATGGTTGTTGTAAACAACTTGTATAGGTAATTTTTGAAAGGTTTTGATGATTTGAGAATTGAAGACATCCTTTTGCTGGCCATCCATTTATTTTATGACACGAAGATTACTGTTTCCAATTGTAAAATGAGTGAATGATCTTGATCATCTGCTGCTGTGCACACTTCCAGTCTGTAGTGTAGAAGTCATTAGACAGTAGTATTTGATTGAAAACCATAAACTTTTTTGGGAAACGCAACTAAACTGAAACTCTTATCTCTATTTTTATCAATTCTTCACATCATTTGCTGTTTTTCGCTAAGAAATGTTGGGACCGAATGGGATGTAACTCAGGACTGAATAAAAATCAAATATAAATAGATATTAATTTTTTCTCAACGATATTAAAGTGGAACTGATATTATAGCTGTGGTTAGAATAGAAAAAGTGGCGAAAATCGTCAGTCTGTGCGTCTGTCACGCATTTAATAAATTATTGGCTCAAATATAATGCTATCATTCAAACGCCTACACTCGGGCTGATAGGCATTGATTGATGTGCGGCTAACCAGTGCCTAACCTCTAATGCTTAGAGCCATTTGTTACTTCCTATTCATATTATAAGAAAAAATATCATTAGAATTGAGTTACGAATCAAAATTGTGTCGATTTTTCAATGTCTCGATAGCTATGAATAAATTGTTGAGTCGACCGAAAGACCCGATAAAACAGTACAACATATGGACTCAAAAACACAATTTACAACTTTTTTGATGGCATTCCCAGTCAGTCCTCCGACAATAGCCGGTCTATAATAACGATTTTATCATATTTTATAACATATGAATCACATATCACTCTAAACGTTATTCTGTTCTCTAATGTACTATTGCTTTACCTTAAAGCAGTTGTGAATCCAAGGACTGACTGGTAAAGTCAGTGCAATTGAAATACCGATTGACATTTTGATGACCACTGGGGGAACATCTGCGCGAATACATAATCGGTTCAAATGTGAGCACAACTTTTGATACACTTTTAAAATGTCAATAAAAGTGTTGTCAGGCAATAGAGTGATCAGCACATAGTCTGCATAAAACTTATTTAATACCACTTTAGGCCAATGTGTCGACTCTATGATTAATTATCGGTTCCATTGTATTAATGGCTTTCATTGTCTCCCAAATAGATATTTAGCGTTGGCTTTGACTAAAGTGGCGAACGATAATCACTTGATTCCCTTTCCTTCTTCATTACCAATTAATTCATTGGCAGAGAGGGCTGATTGTGATTAGGGCTCGACTCGAATGAGTGCAATGCGCCCAATGAGCCCAACACTGAGCTCGGAATCAAACTGTGCTCTTCTCTAATGGCAAATAATATGATTAATTAAGGGCTCGCTTTTACTAAATATCGAAACAAAAGAGTGTTAGGCTATGAGGACAGACATTGGAATTAATGCAATGCTTTTTATCGCTGATTATAACTGAGCGAGGCTTTAGAGGGGTATCACTACTCGCACTTCACTGCACTTTACTCTCATCTTTGAGTAAATATTTTTTACCTAAACTCTAATCAGAAAACAGAGCAATAGTTTGTGATTCTATGGATTTGTATGCATTTGTGTCACACTTTAACTAATGATCGCCAAAAAGTAAATACATCTCATCTGTAGAGTCGGTGTCGACTGCATTGCACTGCATTGTGGCTTAAGATTAATGCATTGCTTTTGATAAATGATGTTTCGATTCTGTTTGCAGTCCTCTGTAGTCCTCGAATCCAATCTAATACAACACTTCTCTTCTTTGCAATCATTTAATCTGATTCACAGCCAATCGACACAACACTTATCGCTATCTTTTCTAAAATGATATTCCGCTCACATTTTAGGCGATTCTCTCGACTCTCTATTAAATTATTGTTTCGTTTCAGTGATTGCAAGCATTGGATAGAGTTTGGCATAAAAGACGATTTGTTATAAAAAGTTTCCTCGAATATAAAACTAGTCTATGAATGGGATGTTCGACAAAATGTTGGGCTAATAACCGCTATAAAGTTGATGTGGAGTACGTGCACAGCAATTATGACCATTTCCAATCGTTGTTGTGTCGGTGCGCTCGACAACACTCAGAGGCCATCGAAACAGAGGCCAAACAAAGGCAAATCGCATTTTTAAGGCAGTTAATAGTCGGCCTAACCGTACATTTAGTGCCATAATTTAGCGATAGAGCCATTCATTTCTGACATCTTATAAGTAGAACATTGAGGATCAGATCCCTCTCCAATAGCACTGACACTATTGTCACATGAATTACTGCTTCAAATTTCAAATGACCACAACATTAAAAATGGGATATTTCTCTAAAAAATATAAAAGAATAGAAAAGAGACAAATTCCTGAGAAATGTAAGTGCGCTCATAAAATCGGGTGCTCTCATGCATTGCCATTACTAATACGATATAACAGTATTCCTTCACATTCACTACTAAAGTATATCACAACAAGAAATAAATACGCCGTTTGTGTCAGTTCTGATCAAAAGGGAGACGTTTTTAACTCAAAATGTTTCGACTCCTAATTTTGCAAGTTTATAGCTTCTGAGCACTTTTCCACAGAAGCTAATGACTGACTCAAAGCTACGATTCTTTGATTGAGTCGAGACTTAAATTGTTTCTAAAACCCCGTTCTTTAATTCTATGGTTCATTGAGGAGACCCATAAAAGTGAGACTCAGATTTCACATTTCAGTCAGAAAATTGAAAATTGATTTCAACTACGAATCGAATAAACAAACACTGAAACAGACAAATGTGCGAAATTATAAGAACGAATGTGAAAGTGATATTTCTTTGGGTCTATCTTAAGATGAGATGCGGAACAGATAAGGGATAGACAGATGGGATGAGATGCGAGTTGTGATATATCGCAGTCATTGCGTAACATATTGAAGAAAGTGAAGCATAAAATCAAATTCAGTAAATTTTTTGTATGTTTTATGTCTTTTTCTTAAGACTTCTCTGAAACTTTTTGACTCGATTTTGACAACTTTTTTCTCGACTTTCATCGCATTCCTTCAAAATATGTTAAAACATTGGTTGCAAAAAGTCATACATTTTTTGACGACAATAACTCAAAATATAATTTCATTAATTCTTATGTTTGGAGTCTTCGAAACAACTAATTCATTGTTTGTAGAAATCAATTGAAATGAATCCAAATGTTTTTCATTTGAATTAATTGGAAGAGAAGAGAACCGAAAGCAAACAGTTATTCCGACAAATAAAATAAGTCATATGTGTCTGAAGACTGATTTCGCGGCAAAACACCAAAGAAATAGATATAAAACGGAGTCCTTCTGTCATATGTGAGCCCAGATTTGAGCTTATTTTCCACTTTTAGTTCGTTCGCTCTTCTAATGCAAGTATTGATAAAAAGCTTTTTCTCCTCATTTGATTATCTCTTCTAATATTGAGCCCTGACTTACGACTCGCGATGTTTTTATGTCAGGACATAAGCCATGAAGATATTGTTCAATACTTTTGCTGATATTCAAAGCGAATACATTAGGTTTGAGCTCAAACTCTAATATTTTTGCGAAAAAAGGAATCATTTGCGATAATAGACTAATAAATATACGAAATAAATCTTTTCCATAACATTATTATTAGAGGTATTATATCAGAGATAATACCAGAATAAGAGTGTTATTGAGATTTCGGTTACAAAAAAACCTTAGATTGACTTAACTGATGTGGTGTACCCCATGACAGCACACAACTGGCTCACTTATTAGCTCTAGCAAAAGCCCCACCCTTATGGCCATAATAATTATTATTTTGAGTAACTATTCTCTACTGTATTTGATTTGTAGCAAAAACTTTCGCGCAATTAATTTACTCGTTTAGGGTTTGGGTCAGAATTGGTTTTGTAATTATTTTTGAGACCTGTGTGGACACGAAAAGCATTGCCCAATCATTAGTCGAGATATCGATATAATTCAATGAAACGCTCAAAACTTGATAATAGTTTAGGATTCGGGCGCCGGTCCTCAGAGGAAACAATAAAAATAAAAACTCTAAATCTGTAGTAAATTATAGCCCAAAAACTAACAATCGGCGCAAAAAGAGCCCAAAGAGGATATGTTTATCTATATTTGCGCTTGCTATTTTTTGTCAACTACTAATTCAGACAATTCTAATGTTTATTTAAATACAAGATTTAGTTTACCGTTAATTTTGAGATTACGTGCGAAACGTATCTGACATTAGACGCACTTCAATGCACTCCACAAACATATCATTGAATTGTTAGCAAAAACTTTATTTTAAAATAAATCAAACTTTGGAGACATAAAACATCTCAAAATATTTTGTAAAACACCTTTCCATCGAAAATTTCAAATTAATAGATTCAATATATTTAAGCACACGATATAAATCATATAATTATTATAATAATATGTAAACAATTATTTTATAACTCTTTTTACAATAAAGTAATTATTATTTCATTTGTTTTATAAATATATTTAATTAAAATAAGTTTTAGTTCTGAATGCAATCAAATGTAATAAAAAGGCAAAAATGAATTTAATTGTCGTTATTTCCGATGTTATGGTAATAAACATTAAGTGACATAAGTTTATGTCCTCTCAAGTAATAAAACTTATTATTAGTAAAAACACTTATTGTCTACTAATTGTATTATTGCTGCAAATGTTAGTAATGAGAAAACTTAGGAAAAGAATAACATTTGATGACAACAGTCCGACCAAAAATGAGCCATAAATGCAAATTAAGAGAAGCGTTAACTTTGACTGATTGCTCGACAGTGTGGATCACATTGTTTTTGAGATCACATTAAAATATGTAAAACGTGTGTCCAATAACTTAATGGTTAAGAACTTTCAGCTCTCTTTCACTAAAACAGTTTTTTGGACACAAGAACTGAGTCCAGCCTTTCTTTAGAGCATAACTTTCTAATGTGTTTTTCTATGGATTGTTTGGCAAATGAATGTATTTTGAATGTAAGAGAAGAGCCGACAAATTCTTTTAACTCTTAATTCTTGACTTTTTTTGATTTTACGATAAAATAAAGGAAATTCTTAAGAAACGCATCGATGAAACTCTTTCCGTTAAATAAAGATATTTTAAAAATGTTGTCAACTCATTGGAAAATAGTGAAAGTCATCCGAATCCTTACAATTACTGATTTAAGTACTGATATATGAGATAAAAATCTGTTATTCTGTTATTCAAACATTTGTTTGAAGGAATAAATTAATTGTTTTTGCGCTCAATTTTAACCAAATTTGACGCAATTCTTGAAAAGAGTTTTAGAAAGAGTTAAAAGAAGTTAACGGCTCTTAATATTAAATAAATTAAAGACTTTATTGTTCACAGAAAATGAGACCAATTATGAATTGAAAGACAATTGGTGTGAGACGTAAGGCATCGTCAGCTCTTCAAGTGATTTGATGGCCTGATTTCATGTATATTAACAACATTTTGATGAATAGTAAGAATATTTATAAAATTAAGATAATATTCTGTTATATAATATAAATTTAATTTCGATTATTATATAAATGTTGTAAAGACTTTACAAAAAATGTTAAAAACTTATTTTACAACAAATGGATGACTAAATAACTATTGATTTTTGTTAATACTTCCGAAGTTTTTCCGTTGAACTCAATGTTTAATGTGTTTCTCAAAAACTAATGAGAGATGAGATGACACTCAACTAAAATAACTTTAAAAGTAATTCTTTGGTCAAACGATGTCTAAACGCAAATCTCTCTCATTGTTGTGTTGCGTCGTTAGTCGAGAAACTTCTTTGTCGGCCGTTACGACAGTGCGGTCGTCGTCGCGACAGTCCTATTGATGCCAACATATTGCTGAAAAGGCCATCAGATGCCGGCCTCGAGTCTGATAACATCTAAACGACAGTTAAAGAAAGAACAAACTCTTTAACAATTGTTTTTTGCTGTCTTTGCAAATAGACTTTGAAATAAGGTTTTGAACGAAACTTTTGCGCTTTGAATGCAATTAAAGAAATGCTTTGTAATGAATGCAATGTATAGTAATTGCGAACAATAGTTGCTCTGCGATACCGATCGCTAATAATAACAGTAATTAATGCAATGTTTTCACCCAATCTTTGCTTAAACTCATCAATGATTGCAATTATTGCTAACTAATGGCACGACAGCCACGTGCAGAGTAAGTGTTAAATTACCACTGGTCTGAGTGAGTTCTGGTCTAAGAGGCGATTGAGTTACACCAAGACTCGAGTGGTCGGTGTTTGTAACCCAACGCCAAACACGATCTCAGTTCCTAATGAGCACTGACTTAGATTTGTCCGATGGCTGGATCTGTTGCACACTTTGATTTATTTTCTGTGTGCTTATGTTAGTTAAGTTCAGGGACAGGACATGTATGGCCTTATAGTGGATGATATGGGTGGAAGACTGGGTGGAAGACTAGCGCTGACGACGAGATGAGGATCAGAATATAAGACATATGCTTGCAATCAGAAAAGAAAGAGATGGCAGATCGGGAACACTTAGCTCTGGCACAAGAGGACAGGGCTATGACGTCATTCCCGGGACAGTGTTTAGCTGTGCTTTTGTGCCTGAGCTCGCCTACTCTGCTCGTGCAACTTTCATCGATGCATCTAAAGAGAGGCAATGCTCGACAGAGACGTTCTCTTTATTTTTTATGTGGATCAACAACTTATTGCTATCAGAAGGGAACGGAAGGCAAGGGATCGGAAGGCTGTGCTACAGTAGAAGTCAAAGCTGTTCAGAATAGAGGGGAATAAATCATTTATTGTGCGTCTAATGCATCGAATAATATATGTAAATATTATATGTATGTGTTGTCTGATTCTTGTTATGCTCCCCACCAAATCCCACTCTTCTACTGTTCCCCTCATCTACTTCTCCCGGACGATGTGCTTTCACTGTTGGGGTGGTGGAGGAGCCCTCACTAAAGGTTACGGCAGAGGTTAGCCCAGGTTTGACTACTTCAACACTTAAAGTTTAAGTCTTAAATTATAGACATCCATAGGTAGCGATTCAGTGCTAATCTCAACCGAATTAAACTCTTATATACTGTTATTTCGAGCACTTCTTCACCAAACCATACCTTATGGCAAAAGTATAGATATTGAAACACAGAACAACAGAACATATAACGCTTTATACAAACTATA
>JAQGAR010000329.1:0-16998 GCA_034697865.1 Oribatida sp. | reverse complement strand
AATAGTTTTCGAATTCACAACAATAGTATGAAATAGTTTTTGGAATCTCAAGACTCATATGAAATAGTTTTTTGGATCTATGAAAATAAAAGTTTAATTACTGTAAATGTTATTTTAGAAGTTAATGATTAACTGCATATCTGATTCATTGGCAAATAACTTCTTTTTAGTTAATGTAACTAACTAGCTGTTCTATTAGAAAAATCTCTTGCCCAAAGTGATTATTTCATAGATAACAAAATTTTTTATTGATAGAATTAGTTTCATATTGTCATAATGTCATAGTAAAACGTTCTTGCACTTAATTTATTCAAAAAGATCCCATCCCTGTCCCTATCAATTGATTTGATTAAAGCAATTCTCAGAAATTGAATGATATAAATGATACTATTATTAGCGAAAAGTTGGATTTTACAATAAAATTTTGTTTATATTATTAATATTATAAAATCCCTCCAAAGAGATTGTGTTTACACTAAAAGTTGTGATAATTTATTTAATGATTTTCAAAGAAAATTATTCTCCAAAATGGGCTGAAAAATGGAATTTCCACTGTCCATGAGCTTTTCACAATTTATGAGTTTTTACGAGTCTTTATTAATTCCATAAGTCTTTTAAACAATGAAAAGTGAATTGTTTGGAATGGAATCCAATTCATAATAGGACTCAATAACTGTGTTCATCGGTTCTATCGCTGAAATAGAGTTGTTTTCTATGGACTCCGATATTGAATACAATCGCGATCTCATCGGCCATTTCTGCAATTTTCATATTAATAACAAATTTGCTTATTTTAAGCTATAAATTGAACAAGTTATATTTATAGCTTCTGAATAGCATGATTTTCTAATTATAAATGTTTATTAATATTTGTTAATAATTGTTAATGGATTAAAAATTTAAGATATTTATGAGATATATAGGAAAACTCACTTTAATCGGATGCAAAAATTTCAAATCGCATTCCAGAGCTGTTCCCAAATTTAATTGATTCTCTTCATCGCCAGATAATAACCTGGTCAAGTGTAAGATATAATTGGTGGCCAGAATAAGAATATCAAGTTTGGATAGCTTTGTGTTGGGCGGCACTGCTGGCAAGCAACACTGCAAAGTTTGGAAGGCCTGCCGTAAGCTCTTAACCCGACTCCTTTCTCTTTCAGCGTTTTTGGCGGTGAAAGCAATTTTTGGTTCCAAACCTTAATCCGATTGATGAAAAAAACTTATAATTAACTCAATAATCAAAAACTTTATCAAAAGACTCGAACCCTTGGATTTCGATCGACTTTTCTTTTGAAGAAAACTTTTAGTTTTGATTATTCTTTCCATAGTTCTGTTAAAAATAGGAACTAAGTATGAAAACTCAGCTTAAATGAGAAAACACCCGAAACTATTCGCAAATTCTTCATTTATAACCAAATAATTAGTTCCGAGAAAATATTTTGTAATTCAAGTAAAAACGAAAAAACAATAAATACTTTAATACAATTTGTTATATAATTTCATAGATTTCTATTTCATGGAAAACTTAATTATGTTTAAGATATCAGATTTCAGTGAAACACAACTTTACGGCAAATGCGAGCGAATAGAAATGAAAGGTCGGGTCAAACATGCGATCAGTCATATTATTTTTGCGACAAAAATTCCATTAGAGTGAAACACAATTTTTCAATTCATTTTTGAAAAATGAAAACATTTGTCTGAAATAGAAACTTGCAAAAAAATTTATTCCATTGTTTGAATTTTTGATTGAAAATTTTCAAAATCGGGTATAAAACCCAAACTGTGCCCAAAAACAAGCTATTTATCGAAGAATAGTCTAATTAGTATAGCTAGACCAAAGTCTCATGTATTCACCCAAAGCACTGGTTGACCCGAATTTCATTAATATTTCACCGGATTTGGTTATAGTGGGAAAAGAGGCTCAGTATAGAGTACATCGAATCACTTTCTTATGTCTGAGTCCCTATTTTCAGACAATTCTTCGCTACGATTGCCATAAAGACAGCGATGGCTGTTATAGGCTCCACATGAAAGATATCCCCGACTTTGTGCTGATCCAGATCTTGAAATATGCCTTTTATGGGAGGGTAGACATCGATCGGAATAATGTAAATGAATTATTAATAGCTTCGGATAAGTATAATATTAAAGCTATTATCGAAATTTGTGCCAATTTTCTTCAACTGGACCTCAATGAAGACAACTGTTTGGAAACCTTTCTTTTGTCTCATTATTATAACTGCGAAGACCTCAAGAACTTCACCACAACCTATATTTTATCAAATGATTTGATCGAGAATAATGAACAGGGGCAATTATCAGTTGATATTATCATGGATTTATGGCTTAAAAATTCAGATAAACTGAATCAAGAGTTTGATACTGATTGCCAGTATTCTTAGGTTTTAATAAAATTTTTATCAAAAACATTATTTGAATCCAGAAATAAGTTTAATTAAGTGTTTATTTGAAAGCAATTGATTCAAACTTTTTGCCCCTTTTTTCAAATCACATAATATTTTGACGAATTATGCAATGATTTGAAGCAAACTATTGACTCAAAAGTTCAGACAAAACCGTTATTTTGGGGACAAATCACTTCTTCACACAAATGGCTCTCAAAGTGAAAGATATGTCTGAAATCAAATCCAATATTAAGAATAAGAGTTTTATGATATACACGGCCTCTGGATTCAGGACAGACATCGAGGCGTTGTTCGCCAAATTTGATGAAAGCAATTCATTTAAATTCAAAGATTTCACCAAATGTTTCAAACAATTGAAATTCAGTCTCATTTTTCGGTGACACCAATTGGTTAAGATATCTGCCAACGATTGAGTTAACTTATTGTCTGATTGCAGAGGACGTCATAACGACAACGAAATGCACGAATTCATTGACGAGTGCTATTTGGAAGTGTTGTATCAATTGGTCAATAAAGACAAACGTCTTTCGCATCGGATCTGTTCGTTGTATCTGTTGTACGCCTTATTCTTCAAACAACCGTTGGATCAGTCGCTAAGAATCAGATTTGATGTCAAGATTAGGATCACTTTGGATCAGTTGACAAAAATTCGTCAATTTATCGATTATTGTAAACAAAACCATCATTTCGACGTCTGTTTTGTTTGGTATAAATTGGTTTCAATTGGTGTCGACTTCGTGTACTATCGGTACTCAAGTCTGGGACCGTCGAACACCCGTTCCGTAAATTACTATATGTTTCAAAACGTCAACTCATCGACTGATAAACTGATAGTAGATTTGAAGAAATCAGTCGAAAATTATCTGAAATCAGTTGAAACGAATCACGACTTTTATATTGACTTCAAAGACAAAGTATTTGATGGAAACCAAAACGCTTTGGACTCAAAACCCAATATAATAAGTCAAGAGCTCCACAGAGACGCCGACAATAATTTGCAGAAATTGGTCGCAGATTTCAAATACAATAACCGGGAATTCAGAGGCAGAGGTCGACCTTCCATTTGGACCCCCTATAGATCTGAAGATAATGAGATCGAAATCGATTTAAATGCCGAACAGCGAAGAAATAACGTTCGGAGGAAAGCCATTAAAAATAAAATAAAAACTGATAACGAGGCCATTCCTCACATATTGTGGAGCGAAGACATCATTGATTCGATTAAGAGAGCAAAACAAAGGAAAGCGCTTAAGAAAAAGCTCAAAAATGACACTAAAAAGAAGGTGACGAAAGTGGTCAAACCTCTGGCAAAGGTAGTTAACCCGGGCGCCAAATTGATCAAGCCAGTCACTAAAACGGCTAAACAGGTGTCTAAAGAAGTTAAACCGACGGTCAAAGAGGTGAAAACACTGGCAAAAGAAGTGAAAACAGTGACAAAAGAGGTAAAACCAGTGACCAAAGTGGTCAAACCTCGGAAGATTAAGACTAAGAAACCAAAATATGTTAAATAAGTTTAACCCTTCCTTCAATCGATTCATTCGATGTCTTCTTTTTTGCATTTAATTTAATGTATGTTTCATTTTCTTTTAAATAAATAACTCATCGAATAAACAAAAATTGTTTAATTTTATTCGATTCATTGCATTCACTTATTAAAAATTAATTGATATTCGATATTCATTGACCTCTGATTAAAATAAGATTAATATAAAAATGAGAGATCACTATTAAATTTGTAAAAGGGAACCCATTGGGCGTTTTTAGTCTCTGATTTACAGTTTAATAAATGATTTAAATAGAATTGATAAATGATCTCGCGTTTCATTAAACGGTTAATTTAAAAATTTGTATAAAACAACTGCTTATTTTTGACCACTTATTACGAATCGATTAATCGACTAAATTATATCGGAAGCGATGCCTTATTTTTATTCAATTGTTTCAATCTTTTGTTTGATTCCGATTTGCTCTTCACTCAAATATTATTTACCAAAAGATTTATGTAATTCTTCGTTGGACTTCTCGGGAATATCGGTTGGCGCTGAAAATGAATTGGTGTTATTCGTTGATAACAGTGTATGGTATTGGCCAGGTTCTAATGCCCAGAGTCAGGGCAATTGGACGACTGGTAGCCTTCCCTGGAATTGGACGACTTTCAACACTGGATTCGTTGTGATTCGACGCAATTTCAGGGAAAATGACACCGAATGCGTCGATCATTTTTCAGACTTTTTCGTCATTCGGGTATAAAATATTTTATTTGCTTTCGATTTCATTTGATTCAATCTTAAGTTCAATCCTACGACTGGTGACCACGAATATGATATCTATAAGTCACCAGGTTGGTATTATTCATCTAAAAGAGCTTCGCCTCCACTTCTCAGAGACCACTATCTATTTGGTTTACTCTTTAATCACAAAAATAAGTCGATTAATCGTTTGACGGCAGCTTTTAGTTGGAATGATTTGGTGGTTCTCTTTCAGGGATCAAACTATTATACACTCCGATTGAATCAAACAATATGTGATACAAAGATAAGCCTTTCGTCGACTGTCAGTCTTTTGTATGGCGCGACAAATCAATTGCCAATTGAACCGATCAGTAGTTTTTACGACTCAAAAGACATTTACTTTTTCACCAAATCCCAAACCGACTATAAATACCAAACCTACGAAAGGGCAAATATTTCAGAGGTAATCTATTATGCAATAAATCAAACATTCAATTGAATTGCTTTAAAAGAGCGGTGAAATCCGCGGTGAAAATGGAGTGCCGGCAACTAAACAAATGTTCGGTGAATTCTTCAACTGTGAGAATCTTCCGACATTGACCACTCCATACACTCAGAATTCTCTGAATGAGTCGATACCCTCTGAGCGAACAGACTACGAAAGTGAGACTTCAACATTGACTGGGGACATTCAAACTGAAGAAACACCTAGAAAGACCAGAATGACTCCAAGCCCGACTGAAATGTCGCACCCAAATTTCCTGAAGATTCTGATCGTTATTCTTTTGATTTCAGTAATCGCTTCGGTAATAATTTGCATAATTTGCTGCTTTTGTAATCAAATATCGAAATCAAAGGCCGAAAGTATGGCTCATTTGTAACAATTATTTGAAATTTAATTACATTTTCATTTCAGCACAAGATTTCGATATAGAAAAAGATGGGAAAACGGTGTCTCCAATAGCTGTTCTAAAGAGTAAAAGCAAAGAAACAGCGACGAGCGAACAGTTCGCCAATCGAGAGCTTAAACAAACCAACCAACTGACAGACAATTTGGAGAATAAGCAAAATCATCAAAAACCAATGAATGACATTAACAAAGAAATAAAGCTAAACAAATTAATCGATGAATCTCCCGAAGGGGCTACTGATAAAGAAGACCCCTTTCCCGACTCACCTCGCAAAAAGAAATCTCCGAAGCCTCAGGAGCTAGATATCAATTATGAGCCATTTATAGCTTTCGTAAAGGGTGGAAACGCTCCTGACGAGGGAAAGCCACAAAATCCTTTTGAAGGCTTTCCATGATAATCAAATTAAGATATTTTTGAATAGCTTTCGATATTTAGATTCTTTTTTACAAATTGGTTAATAAATGCTATTTTAGTACTAAAACTAACAAGTATTTTAATTGTTTGGTGTATGAAATGACAATTTCATTAAATATCTGGAAATATCTCAAAAATAATTCATCCGTCAATTTATACGAATAGTTATTCCGCAATCCTTTTCAGAATTTTCTAGATTATCTAGGTTAGAAGTTTTTAAAATTCTTTTTTCGTCTTCAGTTTGGGCTTCACTTTTGGCGTCATTTCGTTTGCTTTAAAATAAATAAAAATTAATTGAAACGACAAAAAAATGTTTAAAATCAAATGGAGACCAACCGATTGTAATAATTGATTTGATTGATGTTCTTCCAGGCGTTGCTTAAACCTAACTGTTGGCTTATATTGAGTGGTTGACCACTTTTGGCGTGAGTTATCGATTGATCAACTTTAATCATCGGAGTGTCTGTTAAATGGAGATCCAAACCTGTGCTCTGTTTTCTCATTCTTTCAATTCTGAGCTGCTCTTTGAATTTGGTTTGAGTAAACTCTTTTTTCTTTTTCTTGAATTTTTCCTTTTCTTCTTTAAGTTTTCTTTTGGTGGATTCGGGCATAATATCGTCCAAAGCTTTGAGTTCTTCCCGACTGAACACACAGTCCAAACATTTTCGGATTAAAATAATAATCACTAACTGAGAGACAAATTATTCAAAAACACCCGAAAATAAAGCCACAAATATTAATAGCATACCATCAGAGGAAAGGCTATTGAAGTCTGTTTATATGACTTAATGAGCCAAAGCATCGCAAAACAACTCAATTGTATTAAAGTGAAGAAATGTACTCTTCTTGTCCTGACCTGCCTCAGGAAGGTGTAATCTGGCTGATACTTCTGAGGCATCAATATAATCATTATCCGTTCGTAAAACTAATCAAATGAATTCATTTTTACAATTATTTTATGTTTTATTTTCATGGATTCAGACCTGAGAGCCTTTCAAAGATGTGGTTCCCATATACAAGAAAACGCCGTAAAGGACAGGCATTGGGATTCTTTGGAGTACTTGAGTAAAGAAAATTGAGAGCCCACACAAAATAAAGATCAAAATATGTGTCACTCTTTGTTCTCTAACTCCGAGGAATTTGGGTTTATCTCCAGGCGCTGCCGTTTCTGATAGCATTTTAAGTGAATTTACATGGGTCATCGATAGAACAGTAGCAGCAACAAACCAAGGTAAACCCATTACTGAACATACACCGATCAAAATCGATACGATGAACAGATCCAAGTGATAACCACAACCTTTCTGTTTCAAAGATACCTTTCAACTAAAATGAAATAATTGACTGAAAAATACCTTTAATTTGTTTTCTTTTCGATTAACGATTACTGCAGTAATTTGTTGATCCATAAAACATAAAATGGTTGCCAATAGGGCCGGTATTATTGCTGCAAAGCATACCCAAATCGGATTCTCTTCAGCAAAAGGCGATATGAACCAACCCCTCTCGGAAGATGTGGGCTGAAAATTGCCGGCAAATTATTTAATCTTAAATAATAAAAAGAAATACTCATACTTTGAAATCATTGGGTACTAAAAGCTTAGGTGTTTGGAGTCCGACCCAATTATCCACAACTGTAACGAATATGATAGCAAAAGGAACGGCAAAATCACTCAAAATATTGCGATACTTTGATGGCAGATATAATTTTGTCCGGAAGTTCTTTAAAGTTACGGACAGTA
Organism: Oribatida sp.; assembly: GCA_034697865.1. Classification (NCBI taxonomy): domain Eukaryota; kingdom Metazoa; phylum Arthropoda; class Arachnida; order Sarcoptiformes; species Oribatida sp. The sequence continues at coordinate 9,271 of JAQGAR010000329.1, read as the reverse complement.
GATATGTGGTGGCGAACAATATTACTGAAAAAAGGAAAACATCACTTTTGTAAGCCAGTGTTGCACATCCAGCTCCAGATAGAGTGCCATTTGTTGAAAGGCAATATTCAATTGCTGTTGAGTTGGCTTTTGTCTGTTGAAGTGATATGGTGTCCCTCGACCTGTCCGAGTAAAGGCACCAACAGTTGTAATTTGGATCAGTCTCGGGGTTCATATTAATTGGATTCATTGAATGGATTTCAAAGAGCTATCAAGATAAAGTTATGATTCTTTAGTAAATTGATGTAAAAAAGTCTAAGGTTGAATCATTAAAAAGAACATGACAACATTGGTTGGTTTTTAATTTATGGTCTGGTAGCGAAATATTAATTAACATTATGTCCCGATCATAAATTTGATATTGAACCAGCGGCGTAAGGTACCCGACCTCAGGGGCAAAAAATTTTCAATGGATAGGTAAAGTGGGTATTTTCAAAACGAAAAACCCCTAAAAATAGGAAAACCCCCAAAAAAATTTCGCTCCGCTCGGCGAAAGGGGTATAATAATTATTTAGCAAAATTCAGGGAGTCCAAAAGACAAAATTTTCAGGGGTTTCGGCCTACCCCCTCCCCCTTAACCATCCCTTATATTGAACCATCAAATACATGTATATAAGTTCTAAGGGTTGAACTTTATAAATTCATAGTTTTATAAATTTGAATGATCAATTCATAAGTCTTACAAAAGCTAAACAGTTAAAGTTAACAATCAAACTCTTGATTGATGTTTTGAAAATTAAATTTACTGAAAATTAAAATATAAAAATTTTGCAAAAATAATGTGAGAATTTGGGAAAAATTAATTTGTTTTTGAGCTGTTCAATGTTTGTCGCTTCGAGACTTTATTTGGTGTTTTGCTTCTCAAAGGATTTGCGGAGAAATTCAGTTCAGATCTGATTTTTCGTATTTCACTCTGGAGTTCACAAATCTTTTTGTCCTGAAATTCAATTTTCTGACTCAGAAATCGGACGCATTTGTGATTAGAGATGTCCTGACGAGTGATGAGAAGACCACACTCACAATTTATGAGAACTCCATTCCGATAATTACAACATCTTTCGTGTGACTCAATTTCAGAGAGTTTGCAAACCTGTTGACAGCCATTCCTCATGTATTGACATTTGATACTCAGTGCTTCAAGAAGTTGTTCGACAATACGGGGAACTTTCACTATTTTCCTCCGTGTGATTCGAGTTCTATCGAAGGGACAGTTCCCAATATTCTGATTACTGTTTTGTGAGAGCCACTCATCCATACATTTCCTGCAAAAGTATTGTTGACAGCAGACAACCTGAACGGCGTCGTCGATCACATCGAAGCAAATGGGACATTTCACTAATTCTTTGTTCTCTCCGATTACTCTATCAAAATCAAAACCCATTTCCCGTCTTTACAATTAAAATGGTCTTTAAATGTCTATTTAGTTATGAATTGAATTCAATAAAATTTGTTTGAATTTCAGTTGTGATTTAATGATTTAATAATTTTTTCAGCTCGTGAGTCGTCAATATACTTTTATAACTTTGGCCAAATGGTTACTTTTGTTTATGAAAAGTTGTCACATATTGAAATCAAGTTTCCAATACCATTTTTATCAAATATGATAACAAAATCAATTTAATCTAGGGTAATTGAAAATATTTGTGTTTACCTTTTCGATTGCTTTATAGATGAAAATGACTGATATTAAAGTCGAAAAGTTTTCTTCGGTAAATCGGGTGATATAACAAACGAAAACACTGGCGTCGAAGGCAACCATCAATAAGAGTATGAATGCTGTCCAGAGGCCGACCCATAGGCGTAATGAGAGATAATTCAAACCACTGGATCTAAACAGACGTTAATTCAAATCTAAATAATAGTAATCAAATGAAATGTCGAAATACCTGCAAAAGTCATACAAAATGCTCTCGAAAACCAAGACTGGTCCCGTGTTACCCAGAACAGTTAAAGGTTGTCCACTGAAAAAGCCATAAATGATACCACAAATGGCACCACTCATCAGGCTTTCCATAGTTGCCTAATAAATGTCGACAAATATTTAAGATTTAATTGTAAAATGAGTGACAAATTGAAATACAATATTATTTCCGGTCGCGTCTCCCAAAAGTCCTCCGAATGTTATGATTGGTGAAAGACATGCAAAATATAAGAAAGTGACCGAAGCTATGGACTGTAGAGAAAGAGCGTCCGTAAAATCTGATCCATAAAAAGGAATTTTTCTTCGTATGTCTTTCATTAGTCCTCCAAAAAGTCTATAATATATTAAAAAGTAATTTATTTTTATGAGTGATTAAACAGTCGTTTGTACTAACCTTCCGGTGCGTACCAAACCGTTTTTCTGTCTTTCATTTTCTTCTTCCACATCGGAAACAGATTCCAAGACTTTGGGTAATTCGGGCTGAATTGAATGGTGTGATTGCAATTTCCGAGACTCATGTGTGGGCGTATTTTCAGGCGGTTCTATCCTGATATTTGGGTCCCAAATGGCTGGGGGCAGAACAGTGACTGCATCTAAATATTCGTCGACCCCTGCAAGAAGTAAATCTCTGTCCTGTGCTCTAACCGCTACCAAATTGAAAATCTTTTGAATTATTGAAAAATTATTTAGTGTTTCGCCAAACATTTGAAATATTTTAGATATAAACCCATACAATAAATTAGACTCTAGTTATTAGAGGGTAGAGAAATGTAATGCAGTGGAGAGTCATTTGGGGCACATAATAAATGATTATTTTAATGAGGATTTCATTGGTTGAATTTTTTTTTATTTGAGCCAGTATTGGACCCTTTATTGACACAAAATTGACGAAATATTGTGCTGCCCTTTAGGATACTCAACCTCATTAAATTTCTCTACCCTCTAATATACATGTATAGTATGTATAAACCTGGTCAGACATCATTATGGCCAGAGCTCGACCCACTTGAAGATATTTCCCTGAATAGTGATTTGGTCCGAGATAAATGAACATGAATTTGGAGGGCAGAGCCACTTCACTGATGTTTCCCAAATTGGTGGCAGTTTTAAGTCGAATAAATGCAGAGATCGGGTTATTAAGGAAATCGACTTCTGCCACCAAAATGTTGTTGACGACGGTTCCCACCGGAATTTTGCGCATAAAAGCCTCGTTGAACTGAATTTTAACAAATATTTATTTGGAACTCCGATTACTATTAAGACAAACCTTAACTATGAGATCATTGCATGAATTAACTCTACTATTAATAGGCGATAGTTTGTCGGCAGAGATGTTAAGGTCATGACTGAAGTATGAAACACTTCGAACCCGATTCAATCCATTGTCGGTCGACAATGAGTTTAATTTTGCTATGATTTTGGAAAATTTGATTATGATTTGAATGAAGTAAAATATAATTTCATACAATTTGAATTAAATAAACTATTATTGGAATTATTCCTCATATCAGTCATTGAACGGACATATGCTTTGTTTTTGGGATTAGACTTCTGGTACTGATGTTTATGTTTGACAAGAATTACATCTTTAACTCTGACCGCTTCCTCAATAGTAATGTCACATTTTGCCAACAGTTCATTGATAAACTCATCCGCGATCTCTTCCAAATCCTTTGCCTCAACATTCAAAAGAATCACTCCATTCATCAGACAATTTCTTAATTCCAAGAGTGAATGCAACGAAACAGTGGAAACGTGCGGTTTAGACCAACGCCCCCCACCTTCTTCCACATTTTCTTCATATTTGATCCACCTAATTTTATTAGTCGCCAAATAATTTATAACTTTTAGAATTCAAAATAAAATATATAACTTTTATACAATTATTAATAAATTCAAAAATAAAAAGAAAAAGAAACCATTGAATTCGAAAAATATTTTATCGATGTAGTATTAATTGTTATCAATGTAAATTTAATTTGAATAAGATTGTTTCGTAATTGTGTTGATTAATTATAAATAACAAAATATAGGGCATTTTACTTTCAAACCCTTTGTGAACAGGTAGGTTAACATGATAAAGAATACTATATAAACCAATGCATTCTAAGATGTTTTATTAATTGAAAATGTTTATTCAAAACTATCTTATTCAAGCTGTATCAAAAACACTGTAATTAGTCATTTTTATATGTTACACATTTGTATATGTGTATATATATATTTGTGATCAGGTTAGAGAGAACTACAAAGCATATTCAGGATATTAGACTAACAAAAACTGTTCCAATGAGAAAATAAAGAATTATAATTTTCACCTAATAAAGGCAGTTTTTCAAAATATATTATATCCTAGATTTATAATTCTTGTCGATAGATTAACTTGGCTATCTTGGTTTTGGTTGGAAGAGAAACCATCGTTAGTAAAATTCCATATTTGATTATTTGCAAAAAAAATCATTCAAAAATTCTAACATTAACATGGTCAAATTGACAAATCGTCAATTTAAAAGATTTACCCGAAATGAACTTTTCTCTAATGTTTACAATAATTGGTGTTTCTATACAAATATTTTATATCTTAAGTAAATTATTTTTTATTGCTCGATAAATTTTGATAATCTAATTTTGGGGTCAATAGAGTTGAATAAACACAGGAATGAAGCTCATATCAAAATTTTAAGGACCAATAAAAGATACTTTAATATTTGGTTCCAAATTATCATATTATCATATTTGAGCATGGAGCAAAGTTTAACCGGAAGAATGCTATAAACATTTGACCAAAATATGATGTTTTCATAATAAATCATTTGATAATTGGTTGGAAAATGTTTGAAAACTTCAGAGTTATCAATGATGTAAAAGGGTAAGGGGCGAAACTCTGGCAATTTTAGAAAAATTGACCCTCTCTTTCCCCTCAAGTAACCGGAGAACCAGAAATGTCGAAAAAGGACTCGAAAAAAAGGTTTGAGCACAACTACCCCTTCAATTCTCATAATTCTTTTCTCATAAATTTTTGTTTTCCAATATAAACCCCTAAATACTTTGGAATCCCTCAAAGTCGAATGTCTTATGGGTATCCCTGAATTTAATCTATTAAAATTTATTAACCGGCAGACTATCAATTATTTATAAACAAATTGTCAGCGAAACAGCTTTTTATCACTTCAATTAAAAGTAAATTATTATTTCATAGAACTTATGTTTTGATTTGCTTAATATTTATATTAAATATTTTTCATAAATTGTGATTGGGTCGTTTAAACAATCGTTTTATAATTGAGGGAATTCATAGATAATAATAATAATAAAAGGTCATTTTCAAAATCACGTTATTAAATTTTGGCGGACAGTAATTCTCAATTTAATGAATTCCCAATTTTATCGATTGCAATCGGATGTAATCCATTTATTTGAATTAAATGCATTGAAAGAATTGAAAGGAGTTATGCATTAGTAATACTTTCACGCAAAGAGAATTTCAGCCCCAATGGTATTTACGCCTCTCCTGAGAGCCGAACTATGTGAGATCGTTCAAGTAGTTGACCTTGAACAACTTTGCCTCTGAGTACGAGATTTCGACTTGGTGCCCACTGACAAAGTTGATAAAGACAATTTACTCTACAGATTCCACAAAATTTTGAGCGTCATGATAGACGTTAATATTTATAAGAGGCGTGAAAGTTGAAAAGGTACTCGCTAGAAACATAGGATACATCGAATCTAAATAAATCAACCAACCGAATCAATTGTTTTAGTTCCCAATGTAAAATCTTCAATGAATAAACTTGCAAATTCAAACATGAAATATTGCAAAAATCTGTTCAGTAATCCCTTTAATCTTTTGAGTCAAAAATATATGCGAAACCTTTATTTCAAAAATGATATATTCAGTTCAATGAAAATATTTTTGACTCATATTTTTTAATTGTCTCAATAGCAACGTTCTGTCCCCCAATATTCAAAGATCTTGTGTTTGCTCATGAAAAAGGCAATGCTTTTGTCTATACATTTAACCCTTTATTTCTTATGGATATAATTTTATCGATAATATTAGATAATAGATGCGTCAAAATGAGAACAGAATTTCGAGACGAATCAAAATTCATTACATTAATAAATATATATATAATATAACATATATATATGCAGAGATGCAGAAGGCCAGATTTCCCCTGTTTTTTAGCACGGCTGAACCCCCTAAATTTTGGTTCAAACGGTTTTCGTTCAAGGCTCAAAATATTTCTGCCACCCCCCCCTTGAGGTAAGAAATCTTGAGACCCAAAATAGTTTTTAAAATACCCTTACACTACATGAGTTTAGGATTTCTGAGACTCCCCTGTCCGTCGGCATTCCTGATATATGGAAAATAAAGAATTTATTTTTTAAAAATTTAAAAGTTTTCCCTTTCTTTGAATAAATTTTGCATTAAATGAGTGACAATCGAAATTAAAATAAAAATCATCGCGAATTGAACTTACCTTGCAGTCTCTTTCCACGTGTAATTTTCATCTTGATTCTTTAAGACTGAAAGTTGGCTGAATATGGAGATATTGTGTTCGGCGCCTGGCATTTCACTTAAGATCTTACCGATTCTATGCGCCGGTGACTCCCCTTACAATTGAAAAATTCCATTATTTTGGTGCTCCCGAAAATAAATTGGTTAATAATTTACAGTTTGAGAGATATTCCTCTGAGTTTCCGTTACTTTCAGTAAAAACCATGATAACTTAAATTTAAACCATTGAAAACTTCTATTGATAGGAAATACGCTTTTGAAAGTTGTGGCGAATGAATGCCAATTGAGATGAAATGATGGAAAGTTAGTGAACAGGTCTTAGTCTGATGTAGTTGTCAGTAGTCGTGTCGCCAATAGGAAAGAGGGGGACAAACAATATGTGACGAAATGTGACATACATTCAGATAATAATTTAATTTCTTATAGCATTGGAAAATACATTTTCGGTTAATAATTTCAAAAGCGATCGATTTGTTTATTATTATGCCTCAAACAAAGCTATTTTCTATTGGAATTAATTAACAGATTTATAAAATAACTAATTAATAAATTGGTTGAAAGTCACGAAACTTTAAGTTCTTTTAATGCTTTTCAAATGCATTTGATTTCAATATTTCATAACTGTTGTGATGTTTAATGAAATTTCATTGAAATTCAATAAATGTTTAAATATTTTGAAAATTATTTACTCAAACAATGAGAATTGGGTTATCGGTCTCTTATTATTAATATCTTTAATAGATTGGCGTTTATTTATTCATTGGCTATCCCCTCCGCTTTATAATCGTTAATGTGTCCAGGCCTTAATTGTCAAATCTCCTTTTGAAAAAATGATTTTTCATTATAAAATTGTGAAGAATACGTTAATTATATTGCAATATAATTCAATTGAATGAGAGGGTAATCTTTCTTTAAACGTTTTGTAGAAAGGGAAACTTTTTTTCAAATTTCAATTTTCCAAATCATCCAGTCTTTTTTCATTCAACTACATCTGACTCATTTAAAATGAGGATAGACATTTGAATTAAGTGACCAAGGGAGCCCTGAACAGTGACCATCAACCGAGTTTGCTCAGCCTCTCTTTATCTCAGAGAAACCTCAAATCTAATTTAGCAATCACAATTAATAGAGATGGTTAACAGGGTTATTAGTGACTCACTAGATCTGGCACATAATTTGTCTGGGAAAACTCGATTATCTATCTAACTGCACAAGGGGAAAATATAGACCGGTACATTTCCCTTCAATAGGGTTTATTTATAAAATTCCAGGACTTTATCTGCCGATCGAAGTGATGCGGTTTGTTGTGGTGTTTTTCCAATTTTGTGAGTTTTAGGTTTTAAAAATATTCTCTGAACTCTTCTTCTGAAAAGTACTTCAAGGAACACTGCCGTCGAGACCTTGGTCATTGCTGATTAACTATTTATTTGAGGGAGAAAATATTTTCCCGTGATATTTCACAAATTATATTGCAAGCTTGTGAGAAAAAAGTTTGTGAGACAGCACAAGCCAACACAAGCAACATTATTAAATGTTATTTTTATATAAACCCCTTTAACTTATTTTATATTAATATTTAAATTGAATGTTCTTATAATAACGAAAAGATTTTATTGCATTTATTATAAGTTTTGAGGAAAATTACAGACGATTTGAATAAATAAAATGTTGACATAAAATGGATTTAAATCTCTATTTTATTTGTTTAATATTTAGATTTGATTAATATTTAGATATTTTTAAAAGTAAAACATCAACTTATCGTTAGTTATTAATAAATGGAAAATTCCCCCATGCAATAACCAACAACCAACAACCAGTTTATCGGGTGATATATCGTTAGTAATAATTTAAACTCGATATCAAAAACTAGTTTTATTTAAATCATATTTCATTAAAAGTAAAATCAATGAAAAATAAAGAAATAATAAAATATTAATTCGAGTAAATTAGTGGTCATTTGAAACGAAAACTATAAAACGAACAAAATTTCATTACTTTTTGTCGAATTAACATAACTTATAAATTAATCGGAAATTAGAACATTTGGTAATTGAGGGAAATAATCAATTTATTGCTACCATTTAGGCTGAGAAACGGCAAAATTGATAAAAAGGATGTGATTGAGTCAATCATAATATATTTCTTTGCATTCATTTAAGAATAATTACATTTTTAGCAAATCATTAAATCGTCTGATTTGACAGAAAATCAGTTAACAATATTTTATTTCAATTAAAAGCATTCAAATTAATTATCGTTTTTAAAGTGATTTTATTTTCCGATTCGTTGCAAAATTACATTTATTTCAAAATTTCAATTAAGTTTAGGACAGCTTTGAAGGGCTTTTCCATAACCCTGTCCCTCTTTGTTTGATTCGTTGCATGCGTTTAACCAAATAATAAACAAATAGTTCTCAAATTGTATACAAATCTTTGAATTTTGTGATAAATATCAAAATAATTAATATTCTTTAATTCAAATTAATTATAAGATTTAATCTAATGTTTTGAAATAATTTCTGAATTTATCTTCGAGTTTATTCCTAAACGAACTGAAAACTTTTTATGAATTAATTTTTTAATTTTTTTTTAGAATTGTAAAGAATTAAAACTATATTCTGAACAATCAATTATTGACTTCAAGTTTAATTTAATTTACTTAAGAAATAAATTTGAAAAATTCAATGAAAATCGTTTATATATTTTTGTCTAGTCTCCGAAAAGTTGAAAATTTTGACTCCCGTTCCCTCCCGTGTCCAAAATTATCATTCCCGTTCCCTCCCTATT
>JAQGAR010000328.1:0-17027 GCA_034697865.1 Oribatida sp. | reverse complement strand
GGTCAAAATCCTAGGGGGGGGGTCAGGGGAGGGGGAAGATAAAATGTCACGGCCGCCATTTTACCTCTAAATCCGGTCTAAATCCAGTTAATTTAGTTTAATTTAGTTAAATCCGGTTTAAATTGTCCAAAATCCAGTTTAAATCCGGTTCGGGCGGCCATTTTGGCCAAAATTACCGAAAAAATTTGCCGCCGCGCGAAGCGCGGCGGCAAATTTTTTCAAGGGGGGGGGCTTACGCCAGCACCGAGTCAGGGGGGATTTTCAAAATTTTTCGAGACAGGGGGGGTTTTTGGCTGACCCCCCCTTGGTGCACCCTGTATTAAACTTTAAATGAATGAAACCTTACTTTAAACTTTAATGCATTTTCACATTGGTTTTGAAGCAAAAAGCTTTGTTGAAATTTTAAGTGACCATTCCGGGTACATAAACTGACCATTAGCAGGTTATAATTAGCCACACTTATTCAAAATTTCAAGCTCTTTTAAATGATATGAAAAATTTTCGGATCAGAGATATTTCAATGAGACGCTTTCCTTGTAAGTTTAAGAATGAGGAGCTTGGTCACTCCTCATGAACATTATAAACTAGATTAAAGAATTGGTTTTTATTGGCAGTATTTAGCTTTACTGTAATGATATAATGATATTGACAAGATATTTTACAGATGAATTTGCTGATAGAGGCCATATTTTTATGGTTAGCTCTTATATTATCGGTGGACGCAAAGGCTTTTGATAAATATTCCGTAAAATCCGATTATTTGGATGAAGACAATAGAAGTTCGAATGGAAATCTATGGTTGATTAAAGAGCGTCCCATACCATCACAACAGCAAAAGCCGTCTATTTTGGGTATACGCCAAGGAATTTATGATCACTTATTCAGAAACAGACGAAAGTTTCCAGAAATTGATTCGAAAGGTTTCGATGAAAACATATTCGACGAGGGATTCGGTGACTTCTCAACGATGAGGAAAAGGAGTCTTTAATTTTTTACTCATAAAACTCAAAACGAAACTAAATTATTGACACTCTTCTCAAAACCAAAATCACAAACGATATTCGAGTAAAACCATAAAACCCTGTATTGTTATATGAGTTGTTATTTTGCCGGTTGAGTCCTCCAATCAATGCAAATATTTTCATAAACAATAGAATAGCGAATAAGTTGTTGTTTCTGATAATCAAATTTATAATCGATTCATAACTTCTGTTAAATCGACTCAAATGTAAATATTTTTATCTCAAGAATTCTGTTGAAAAGGAATAAATAAATTTAATCCGAAACGAAGTGAAATTGTTATTTGAATAAACATTAAAAGGAGTGTCACATCATTTCGTAATACAATTTAAAGTCCGTCCACTTAACAGAAAATGACTTTAAATTACATTTAAACGAATAAAAGACAAACAATTAGTTTATTCTAAGGATAAGACAATTGGTATAAAAAGAAAATATAAGACAGAGATAACGAAATTAAGAGATTTATCGGATTTCTGTTTGTAATTGTATCCAAGAATAACAAAAACGGCGATAAATAGGACGACATTCAGTAGAAATGGGCTATCAGTTCCCAAAAGTCTAATAGTAAGAAATCGAGTGAACGGCGAAGAATTCAGTTAAGAATCGGTTCATTTTCAGAGTCAGAGTCCTCTTCATCGGCCTCCTGAAGCCATGTTAACCATTGATTAACTTGAAACAATGCCTTTCCCTTTCCAGGATACTCATCATTGATATCTTCCTTCCATTTGATGAATACCTCTTCTTCAATGACTTCCGAATCGTAAAGAATTAAAAACCACCGCAAAAGCATTCCTTTAATCGAATCAAAGTTTAGTCAATTGGTCTTCAAATAAAAATAAGTCAAACCTTTCGGGAAATTCAAAGTAAAGCAATAACTCTGAAGAGCGTAAAGAGCTATCAGTTGAAGTGAAGGCTTTTCGTGAAGGAATGCCTTCAAAACTGATTGATATTTAGTTAATAACTCTTTTTCGTTGTCTGTAATATTGGTTCCATTGGTTTGAGTTTGATTTGGACTCTCATTCTCTGCGATCGAATGCTTTGAGACTTCATTAGTGATGTATTTAAGCAAACAAGTGAACAGCACTCGAATAAATTCAGAGTTGTTTTGCAGAGACGGATCCACGTTATCTTTGAGCCATCGGTACAACGAAGTGGGGGTACAGTCCTCTTGAATTAATTGTTTCCAGAGATCAGATTCAATTCTGAGCATCGGATAGAGAAATCCGAGCGCTCTGTCATCGAGAATGTCTGCGAGTCGTTCTTTATTGCGATCGTTTTCGGGTAACATTTGAATCAAATTGATTTTGCTTTCAGTGAACGCTTCGAAGAGCCAAACATTGCCTTTACTTTTATGCAAATGTTGTAAACATAACATAAATAAAGGGTAGTGTTGTCCGCCTTCCAGGGGCTCACTGGCCTCTTTCAAACTAATAACTTCTTCTCCAATAGCACTGGACATGAATGCGGCCACATTTGATTTAACGCGAGGTATATGTGTCTCCAAGTGTTCGATTTGGTTAATTAGATCTTTAAAGGCCTTCAATAGAATTTAAGATATAGGACAACCATATAGGCAACACTCAAAGGGACTTACATTCATGAAGTTATTAGCGCCGATGACATCTTCTATTTTCAAGTGATTCAGTAATTTATAGGAGGATTCCCTTTCAATCTCTGAGCTCTCGAGCGATTTTGTGAGAATAGTTACCAAAACGTCGCGTTCGTAACTGTGTTTACAAATCAAAGCAATTATTATTTTTAAAGAACTCAATGTTTGCTTACTTTTTAGGAATTTTCATTTCTTTGAATTTGTTTATAACGTAATCAATATTTTGCTTTTCAGCCGCCAATTCTTTGAGTGTGTCTTCTGTTTTGGCGATAATGGTCTCAATATTGCTTTGATTGGGAACAATCTTGTTCATTTTGTTTGACTCATTGATATTCTTAATGGTTTTGTTCGGGTTATTCGCTTCTATTATATTCTGTTCAAAGGGTTTGCTGTTATTCATGTTATTATTGTTTTGAATATTGAGAGTGGAGTTAGTCATCGATAGCTTATTCAGTTGTATGTTTGGTTTAGAGACCATTGAATTGATCGCTGGTCTTAAAGATATTCCGCCGGCGTCCTGATAGTTCTGATTAGGCAAAGAAGCAATTGGTTTGACGTCTGGTGGCGACCCTTGGCTAGTGATTACAGGGGTACTAACAGTTTGGGTCGGTTGTTGTTGATGTTGGCTTTGCAATTTCTGAAATCTCGGTGGAACTTCCCGAGCACCGCCCGCGTTATTAGCCGACTGAGCGTTTGCGAGCACTGCGTTCTGTGGGGGCGGTTGTGGTTGCCTTGCATTAAGTTCACGTTTGGATTGATGCGGATATTGGTTGTTATAGCCCTGGTTGTTGTTGTTGTTGTTGTTGTGATTGTTGTGATAACCCGAATAGTTTTGGTTAGTCATTAGATTACGCCTTCCCACATATCCTTGATTATGATTCAGAGAATCATTGATAGCACCGGGACCTGTGCCCAAATGCATGTAAGGAATTTGCGCGAACATTTCATCCATACGTCCCGACTTTGTTTGAGGTCCGCCTGATCTGAGGGGACCGAACGTGTATTGATGTGGCGGTAAATAAACGCCATAGTCTTTCGCTGCTTCTTCGCGGATCTGCAAAATAGTCTTTGGTCCGGCCTCCCGCTGAACTCTACGCGGCGCCCACTGACAACAAATACAAGATTAATAAAAGATGACAATAAAGAGGACAGATATAGACTTACATTATTGCGTCTGAGTTCGAGCACGTCCTGCATCATGAATCTGATCCGAGAGTTGAGTTCTGAGTGAGTCGAGTAGTACTCCATTCGTTCAAAGTATTGGTTCATCAAAGCCTTCGCCCTCTCGTTGTCGAGAAGGCGTCCGACGGTCTTCATTATCTGACAGAGACATTCCAAGTCTTCAGCTTTCTCTTGGATCGACTGATCCTTTTTTTGTTTGGAAAGTAATTGTCGAATACATAAATGAAGTATTGATTCTTGCAATAGATTTTGTTTTCCCAATTCGCAAATGAACTTAATGTTTCCCAACATCTTGTATTTGGCGACAGACCTCTGCTCCTCTTCGGCGGAAGTGAGGGGCAGCTCTCTGTTCTCGAAGGCTTCACTGGCACGACGTCTATTTTCGAACTCATCTTGACACTTAGCCAATAATAAGCGACAGAAAGTCTGTGCCGAACATTCAGAAGTTAAACAGTGGTTACAAACAAATGAAATCTTACTTTATTGAGTGGACCGACTACTACGGAATCGCGGGGTGCGTCAAAATTAGGGGCTTCTTCACTGATGATTCGGCATAACTGGGCGTACATAGAACTGTACTTCGGCTCTTCTAATGCTTTGTCGAATATCAGAAGAATAAGTCCCTTAAGAATGGCAGCGGAGTCGAGACCCACTGATAGCAGTTCTTTGCTTAACTTTTTGAACTTTTCGGGAGTAATCTTATTAAGGATACTATTGATACAAACAAATAATTAATTTTAAGATCAAAGTGACAGACAGTCATACCCTCTAACTCTTCGAAAAATGACATTTTGCTTGTCGTCAGATAGAAGTGAATTATTGTGGTTAAGGGTTTGCACATCTCTTCTTATAATACTCGGAGGAACCCATCGGGTATTAGCCTTCAATCCAATACTTGATTCGATCGAAAAGCTCTTTAGCGGACGAGGAGAGCCATTGGCGTCCTTTCCTCCCGAGCATTGAGAAGCGATACCCCCCTCTCCTCTCTGGTGTTCCGTTGTGTTAGACGTACAGAACTATAAGACTATACTCTTTATTACCACAACTTCGGGTTAAAAATCGTTTGTTAATAAGGACTTCACTCCAAGAGTTGGTCTTTGAGTCACTTTTCCAGAAATTATTAAAAACTAAAAATCAAAAAACAAATAAAATGTTTACTAAAATACTAACAAAAGGACATTTATATAATTTTCACACAATTCAAGAAAAGCACTGAAATTTGACGGAAGAGGTCATAAAAAGGTCAGGAATTTGTGAGTCGACCCCAACGTAAAGACTAATGCATTGAATTCATGCAAATAAACCTAACTTTTAATTAATAACTATTTTTAATAACAAACAAATCAATAGAAAAGTAAATAATTAATCAAAAAATAATTGAAATACAATTAAATTAATTAAAATTTATAAAAATTAAACGAAACAATACTTACATTTTGTGGCGAAGTTTCAGTTGCAGTCAATGAATGGCGGATCAGATGAACTCTGAATCGTTTGCTTTGTCTATGAGTGACGTTTCACTAGAGTTCACAGCTTAGACTGAACTCGACAATAGAAAGAAGCAATCGCCTCATCAGCCCAAACCCAAACCAAACCAAATCATTAAACTTCAATCACTAAAATGGGAAATTTTATTCACAGATATAGGCTAAAAATGTGCATGGTGTAAAAATTAACCTGAATTTAGTTGGTATTGACTAAAATTATTACCAGAAACTTTAATAGATTCATGTATGTGATCTGATTTTAGTTTCTGAAATTGACACAATGAAAATTAGTTCTCATTTCTTTGAATCACTTGTTTGGGGATTTTGAGCTCTAGGACTTTGATGTCGCCTATTTGATTTGAGTTCAAAAAGTGGGGATGGAGTGGGGACAGAGTGGGGATGTACCACCAATTAGTCATTTAATACGTCAGTCAATACATCCAGTTTTCATGCATTCATGATCTGAGAAGTGGATGGAAAAATTTCAAGTTGCAAACCGGTTCATTTTCAAATCAGCTACAACTTATCAAAATTAACAGGCTCCTACAGTGTATCTATTAAAAGTTGCATGCTCATTATCCACTCGATTTTTACCATAAGTCTTAAGTTAAGATAACATAAGAGTTTAAAATTATGCAAAACTACTCATTGATGCCTCAGATTTGTGTCTCAATTCAAATCTTTTAATATAATTCTGTATTTTAGTTATAATTGAAGTGTTTTTCAATGAATTACACAAATTGATTGATTGATTGATTGATTGATTGATTGATTGACTTCTTCCCATTTAATTGACTTTTGTTTAATTCAATTCTTTTAATTTAAAATAAATAAAATATTTTTTTATTAATTGAAGTAAATTTACATAAAATTAAAACAATTTAATAATTGGCGAAAATTCCATCGATTACTGAATCCAAATGTCTGAAAAAGAAACAATTAGTCGATTATTTAATTGAATTAATAGAAAAACTACAAATGTTTTGACAGAATTCACAATTTTTATGCTATTCATTGCCGATAAGACATACTTTGAGTGAATTGATTGTCCGAATCGATAGAAGGGGTTACCAGTGGTGACATCGACATATGCGTTGTGCACTGATTTCAGTATAAGTCGGGCCTCATTGTCTCGGATGGTCTGAGGGCTTACCATAAAAAGGATTTTTGTGTTAGTCGTCGACGAAAAGCCGTATATCTTATGGTTTTCACTTTGAGTCAAAAGACCGATAAACGGATCCCTATTTATGTGCTTTTCATCGATTATATCGAGTGAAGAATGCAAATGAAATAACGCGGAAATAGTGGACGCGTCTGACTCCGGCTGTCGGGTCCGCACCAAAAGCGGAATGTTCTCGTTATTGACAATCACCAGAGCCTGAACTGACATCTCTTTCGATTAAAACATCTAATGATTTATACCCCGAATATATTTAATGAAACAATTATTTTGAGTGACTCCTTCTTCCCCGGTTCACAATCATATGATTGTTAGAAAACCCTTTCAATACAAACTTGAGTGCAATGAAGTTAGAGGTGTCGGCCATTAAACCCTAAATTAAATGTCTATCGAATTATGATTATAACTGATTGAATACTATTAATACTTTTGGTTAAAACATTAATTTATTTTTGCAGTCATTAGAAACAATAAATATAAAAAAAACATTAACTTTAAAATGGATGCAAATTAGAGATAAGATAATTACAATTGTATTGAGACCTCTATTAGGAATCGACTAACGAATGATTGCGTTTAATGTTGAGGTTTGAGAGATTGAAGTGAGAGTTGAAACAGTTTTGAGCGCCTTTTGGGTAAAGCATTGCTTCACTTTTTAATTAAACGATTTGCGCGTTAATTGCAATCACATAAACAACTAATTAGTTGATCCAAAACTAAACTATGGATCGATTTCCTAAGAAGAGTGGAAACAAATTTCTTAAGTGTTTTATAACAAACATAACGGCATCGAAGAAAGATATCGAAATTTGGTGTCAAACTAACACTGAACTTAGTTCACGTGTCGAGTCTTCAATCGATGGCATTCACCACCAATTGAGTGACTTATTTGCCATCAGTTCACAAAATTTACGTCCGATCCCAACTCCAGAAGTCGGCCGAAACTATTTGACTCAGTATTTACTCACTTTTTAAACTAATTTTCACTAAATTTTAATTTTATCCAAAAGTATGAAAAATGATTTGCATTTCCATCGAGTGCTCGTCACTCACGTGGAAGAGGACTATAGTCGCGCTTTAGTCCTATTCATTGACTTTGGTCTCGAAGATTGGGTGCCTTTCAATCATTTGGTCGAATCTGATGAACTCTTCGGAATCGAACCATTGGCTCATAAGTTCTTTTTGGCAGACATTCAGACCAAAGACAACGGTTTGAAAAATTTAGTTTAAATTAATAAAACATTTATTCAAATACTTTTTCAAATTGTTAAGAATGGAATTCAGAAGAAGTAAAGCGATGTCTCCAACCATTCTTTATGTCCACTGTCTTCCACAGCGAAGTAATTAATGTGACCAAAAACACTGAATGTATACGTGTTTACGACGAGTTCTTCAATCAGCCACTCATTCAAAGCTTAGTCAAACACTGCAATGGATTCCTGAGTTATCCCACTTATGGCAAAAAGATATTCGAAGCAATAGATCTGTCCATTGATAAAAATGATCGGAAGAACTCTGAGACCAATTCGATTAAAATCAATGGAATCTCAGACAAAAAGCGAACTGAAATTAAGACCATAACTACTGAGTCGTTCTCCAAATATAATAAAATAGAAGACAATTGTATTAAAATTACTCCTAAGGCACGTGAAGAGTTTATTGAAAATAAAGAGAACGTCTGTCCGGTCACTAAAGTTGAGATGAATGGCGATATCCATAAAGTAGTTTTCGAAGAAATTCAAACTCCTATTGAAGTCAAACCAAAGCAGTCCATACAAAACGATTCACCACAAAAAGAGATAAAAAAGGAGATGCCACAAAAGGAGGTCCAAAAGGAATCGCCACAAAAGGAGGTCCAAAAGGAATCGCCACAAAAGGAGGTCCAAAAGGATTCGCCACAAAAGGAGATCCAAAAGGATTCGCCACAAAAGGAGATCCAAAAGGATTCGCCACAAAAGGAGATCCAAAAGGATTCGCCACAAAAGGAGGTCCAAAAGGATTCGCCACAAAAGGAGGTCCAAAAGGATTCGCCACAAAAGGAGATCCAAAAGGATTCGCCACAAAAGGAGGTTCAAAAGAATTCACCCAAAAAGGAAATCCAAAAGGACTCACCACAAAATAAAGAGATACCTGATCTGAATACCAAGAATGTTGAATCAAATGAGAATATCACTGAAGTCAATGAATCTCAAAATAATATATCAGCGAATGGGGAAAGTCATGAAGAAACCAATTCCATCGATCAGATTTCCCAGGAATTGGAGTTCAAACAAATAAAAGAAAATGACGGAACTTCTTCATTGGAAAAGACTGTCGATTCCATCAAAGAATGTGATAACACTGAGGAAACTTCGAAGTCTGTTGAGTCGAAACCAATCGTAGAAGAACTTAAAGAAAATGAATGCAATGGAAATGTTTCGGATCAGATTAGTGTCGATTCGAGAGGAGATTCTTTGGATTCACAAAAGTCCATTAGTGAAGCGGATCAAAATGGAGAAGTGAGTGACAAATCCATCGATTTGTGTCCATATCAAGAACTCATTGGCCAAAAGCAGACCATATACCTGACCACTAAACTCACAGATAACAGATTCTATGCTCAACTGTCCTCTCAGTTCGATGTAATTCAGTCTTTAACTGACAGAATGACAGAATTTTATAATAAGATCTACGGTTCGGACAAAAGTGGACTTAATTTGAATGAAGTCAAACCCAATGACATAATCGCTGCGCGTTTCAGTGGAGACTCTTTGTGGTACAGGGCTTCAGTCAAAGCCATTTTCGGCAACTATTTGGATCTCATTTATGTCGATTACGGAAACGAAGAAAGAGTTGAAATCAAAGAATGTAAGCAATTGGTCGAAGATTTTAGTATAAAGGGTTTGAAACCACAATCATTCCTTTGTCACTCCATTGGAGAGAAGATGAGCGACAAAACTGTCGACCAATACATTAATGATATGTCAGAAGTGATGACTGAATTCGTGGACTTTCAAAAGGATTACCTTAATATCAAAATTCTTTCCGTCAAATAATTATCTTTTGCTAAGAATTCTAAAAAAATGCCTTATTTTATATCGAAGTCATTTTTATGCGATTATAAAATATATGCAAAAATCTAAATAAAAAAATCAAATGTATTATCTGTTGGTCTTTTCATTGATGTATTTGAAAATAAATTTATACTTTTATTGAAGTTTGTGACTGAAGTCTAAAACTATTTGTGAGACAACTCTATGAATTGATTATCGGATATTGTGTGCAAACATTGAGACCTCTATAAGTTAGGGCTCTATTCGAGACTATTAGAGACTCGAGTAGTGTTTAAATCGTTAAGTGTTTATCATTTTATTAATAAAATACAGTTTTATGCACTCTATGAGGAGGTGTGTCCACAATTCAATTGATCGCATTAACTCCCATTGATTCCGACCTTAAATCGGTTGGTATTTTGCATTTAACCCTTGATTTTGATAATTTTTTTCCCTCTTTTAATTGATAACATTTTTGATCTCAGCCATGACTGTAAACGAATGGATGAGCGGTGACGCGGCCTCCAAAACACACGCTCTGGCCGTCACTCGAGACTATATATCTCAGCCGCGACTCACATATAAAACAGTGACCGGAGTCAACGGTCCACTCGTTATTCTCGATGACGTAAAGTTCCCTAAATATGCAGAAATTGTAAAATTGGTTTTAGCCGATGGAACCGCTCGAACGGGACAAGTCCTTGAAGTGAGTGGACATAAAGCTGTTGTTCAGGTGTTTGAGGGCACTTCTGGTATCGACGCTCGACATACTGTCTGTGAATTCACAGGTATTTCACTTCTATTGGATTTAGAGTTTGGATTTAAAACTGAAATTGACTTTTGATTTAAAGGCGATATTTTGCGAACCCCCGTCTCTGAGGATATGTTGGGCCGAATATTCAATGGTTCGGGTAAACCCATAGATCGAGGACCACCTGTTTTGGCTGAAGATTACCTCGATATTCAGGGACAGCCTATCAATCCTGAGTCCCGTACATATCCTGAAGAGATGATCCAAACGGGTATTTCTGCCATCGATGTCATGAATTCTATCGCCAGAGGACAGAAGATTCCAATTTTCTCGGCCGCGGGTCTGCCTCACAACGAAATCGCTGCACAGATCTGCAGACAAGGAAGTCTTGTGAAACTTCCGGGAAGAGAAATAACTGACGACAACTTTGCGATAGTGTTCGCGGCGATGGGCGTCAATATGGAGACCGCCCGTTTCTTCAAACAGGACTTTGAGGAGAACGGCTCAATGGAAAACGTCTGCCTTTTCCTCAATCTGGCGAACGATCCCACTATTGAGCGAATTATTACCCCTCGTTTGGCGCTTACGGCGGCTGAATTCTTGGCCTACCAGTGCGAGAAACACGTTCTGGTCATTCTCACTGATATGTCTTCTTATGCCGAAGCCTTGAGAGAAGTAATAATCCATTTGTTAGAAATAGTGGTTTTAATTAAAACCCTTTGTTAGGTGTCGGCCGCTCGAGAAGAAGTACCCGGTAGACGTGGATTCCCCGGTTACATGTACACTGATTTAGCACAAATCTATGAAAGAGCCGGTCGGGTTGAGGGCAGAACCGGTTCTATCACTCAGATTCCTATCTTAACAATGCCTAACGACGATATCACTCATCCCATTCCTGATCTCACGGGTTATATTACTGAAGGACAGATTACTGTTGACCGACAGCTTCACAACAGACAGATATATCCACCGATTAATGTATTGCCGTCTTTGAGTCGACTCATGAAGTCTGCGATCGGAGAAGGAATGACTCGCAAAGATCACGCTGACGTCTCTAATCAGTTGTATGCTTGTTATGCAATCGGCAAAGACGTACAGGCGATGAAAGCCGTCGTCGGAGAAGAGGCTCTCACTCCCGAAGACTTGTTGTATTTGGAATTCTTAGGAAAGTTCGAAAAGAACTTCATATCACAGGTAAGGGAAGCGTCACTTCGAAATGGTGTCTAAATATTTGAATTTTAGGGCAATTATGAAAACAGAACAGTTTTCGAGTCTTTGGACGTCGGGTGGCAACTCCTCAGAATATTCCCCAAAGAAATGCTTAAACGTATTCCTCAGGCGACTGTCGCTGAATTCTATCCACGACAAACCGGTGGACAGGGGGCTAATGCGAGCGCGGCTTCCAAAAAGCAATAAACTATTCCATTATTAATAATTTGGTCTATAATTATGTGTGGCTTAAGATTGCATTACTAGTCCAGAGTCCAGAGTTAATAGTTTTTATTTTTACTTAAAATCAATTATTCATTAATTAATTTCAGCCAAGAATTCAATTATAAAACACATAATATATCAAAGACTTGAGTATTGACTCTCTGTTTGGTCTGTAATCCGGATTACAGTCTCGTTATTGTAAACTATTATACATTATTGTCAATAAAGTTAATAATTTTTAGTTTAATCGCTGACTTAAACTCTAATTAACGTCGAAATCAATAGATTTTATTCGAAGAAGTGATTCAATCCTAGACTACAATTACAAAAACAGATACAATGTTTGGTAATTCTTTAAACGGCTTAAAACACAAACAGTTATAATGAGATCAATGAATAGATGTAATGAAGTAATTATTCGAAGCCAA
This sequence comes from Oribatida sp., assembly GCA_034697865.1. Lineage (NCBI taxonomy): Eukaryota > Metazoa > Arthropoda > Arachnida > Sarcoptiformes > Oribatida sp. Next base: position 4,901 of record JAQGAR010000328.1, on the reverse strand, counting down.
TAGTCGTTTGTCTGTAATATCACAGAACAAATTGGAAAATATTATAACTTTTTGTGAAAATATGAAAATTTAAAATCATTTGTCGGTTGAGAATCATTATTACAAATATTTATAGAAACCTATCAAATGTTAATCAGATTTATCTGAATAGTCGTCACAATCGATGTCTTCTTCGGAGTCAACCAAAGGCTCGATTTCTTCATCAGTGAATTCACTCTCATTTTCAGACACCTTTTCGATGACAAAATTTGAGGTCATCTCCATTTTCCTATTCTTCGACTTAACTGCCAATAAATCCCGATTAGGTTTAGGCTTCCGGTGCTCATAGACTAAGGGATAGACTCTCTCCACTGCTATTTGAACATTGCCAACACTCGGAGCCGTTATAGTTATGGCTCCCGTTTGGAACACTTTAAGGACTGCTTTAATGTCTTTCATACGATAAGTGGCGCCGGGATGCAGCTCTGGCTCATAACTTTAACCAAAACAATTAAAGGCGTATATAACGGGAGAAGATGTCATACCTGGCATTCATTCGGTGCTCTGCACTGAATTCATGGATTTTGATACCGAAAGGCAGAATACAAGTCCCCAAAACATTGACGATTCGGAAGGCGTTAAACCTGACTTTGAAACCCATTTTCTGCAGCACTCGGGCCACTCGACGGGCCGCCAATTTGGCCGAATCCTCTGTTGTGGCTCCGGTGCACGTGATTTTGCCAGAAGACCAGATACTGGCGGTGACGCGCGGAGACCGCAGTTTCATTAAAATCATCTAAAGTTGAGAACCGCATTAAAATCGAGAGTAATTCAAATGAAAACAAACCGATTGTTCCCTTTTGTAGACAACATTAGACCCGTTGGACGCAATTTGTCTTAAATTCAAATGACATTTAACACTGAAATTGGAGACAACATTACTGATAGTGATGTCCACTTCGGGTTCCGGCTCTTCATTGGTCTCATTGTGTCCATTGTCTCCATTTTGTTGACTCACTTCTTGTTTGATATCATTGTTATGAAGAGTTGAATGGTTTACACCATTTTGAGCGTTCATTTCAATACTATTTCTATTAAAATATTTGGATTTTATTTAAATAATAAGAATTTAACGAATGAAGAAATGGTTAAAATTGGTTTCAATTTCAATAAAAAACATTTTTATTTGGAAAACGTTTGGATTTTCACCAATAAAACTGAGAAAACGGTTCAACACATTTGCAATCAATTATTATATCGTATTTCGCGACTAAAACTAATTTAAAACACAAGTTAAAAGCAAATCAATTATTCGATTGTTTTTGGTTTAATTTTCGACTCAAATGTTTTCAAATCAAAGTCAACGAAAGTGAAACTCAATTCACGTCAATACTAATGCTATGAATTCAATGCAAACCCAAAACAATGCATTCAATGCTTTTCAATGCATTCCTCTATTGATATGCCGTTCAAACAAAATATTAATCGAAACGCAATTCTATTCAAAACACTTTCCGTAAGATTTTTGTTGACATCAATCCACACATTCTTCGCAATTAATCCACAAAATAAGCAGATTCTTCACTGAGTCAAGAATTTTTCAAGAATTCTCAGCCAATAAATTCTATGCTCTTTCGCTTTCTACGTGACGAAAGATCATGATCATTTTCACTTATTAAATTCGATCGATTTTATGGTTTCCAAAAGTATTAGGGCTTTACTCACAAAATTGGTTTAAATCGGAAGAATACGAGAAAAGAGGAATAAGAGGAATGAGAGCACTATTTTGGGGTTTCTTTTCCGCTTCAATACATTTAAATCGAGGAAATTATTTTAAAAATCTCTAATTTAATACTTTTTTCTCTCAAATTAAAAGTGAAAAAATTGAAGGAAAATAAAACAGTAATTATAATAAAATAAAGCCTTCGATATGATGTGCCCACTCTTATCACAACACAAAATTTTTAATTATTTCTTTGAATTTATTAGAGTCAATCACCGAGGAAAACCTTATTTTATAGGTATAAAGTTAATATGCCAAGGTATTGACGATGAAATCGTTCTAGAATTTGCATTCTTTCATCATGTTAATCACTTTTCCGACGATAAAAACGTTTTTAAGTTATTTATTGAGTTTATATTTTCCTAATAATTGACGATAACTTGAAATCGAGGAAAATTATAGACTTTATGTTCTGAAATCGAATCCAAAGGAATGATCAGTAACTATTGACGGAAGGTGTCCAAGGGGGATAATCGGCAAATTTTATCCATACCCATCTGTACCTTGAGCTGGGGACCCACACCATTTAGACGACCGTGCTTAACTTGCACAACTATGTAAAAAATGAAGACCACTATTTTGCAACAATTAATTAAATTGTCAAATTTTGATCTCCTCTGCAACCAAACTGTTGGCCATAGGTTTATAATTTGATCAGATTTGAACTTGACTCTTTTCTTTTATATGAAGATACATGTATATCTTTTTAAAAATTGCTAATTCCATTAGCTCATTGCAAAATATATTTTTATTTGTTGAATTTAGCCCCCGATATATTGTGAACGATGAACCAAAAAAAAATTGTAGGCGATCGATATCCGCTTGGTAACATATTAGTACTTTAATGATTAACATTTCCTACATTTGTTATTAACTTTCATATCCTAACAAATTATATTGAATTAAGCATTAATTAAGAGTTAGTCAGGCAGTCTCTGTCGGTTATGGTTTGCATATTTTGTGAAGATTCATGTTTCTAATTCTCTCTTCTTGATAACTTATGAACATTGGAAAATTGATCCTTTATTAAAAAATTCCAATCAATAGTATTCTGCGTCCGAAAGGGATCAATCATTTCCTCGAAATTATTTCCTCAAAAATAGTTTCATCGAAATTAATTTCCTCGAAAGTCATGTCTAAGCATAACCTAATCTAAAATGTCTTTTCTAAAAAACTAACCCAACGCAAATAATGTCCGATGAACTGAACTGCCTCAAACATTGTATTTTCATTTTGTGATTAACTTGAAGTGATTCATGAGTAGAATAGAATGATTAGGGCCAGAAAGTAACCAGGAATTCTCCATTATCTCTTCGGTGGACTTTTTTTCATTTAAAACTTGGATAATTTTTTTTATGTTTTAAACTCTGATATTTTTTAAAGTCTTAATTGGAAGACAAAATCAGAGCGGATATCGAAGACCTACAGACTGTTTGCTCCGACCCCACAAATTTCTTGAACTGAGTCTTATTCATTTGTTGAGACCATAAATTGAAAACATTGTGAAAATTATAACCAAAATAGTCTTAAAATATCGTTAATTAATGCCTTTTCTCATTATATTTTGGTTTGAATAAAACTTTTCATTAAAACTTTGTTCGAAATTACTTTTGAGGAAAAAAAGGTTTTAAATATTTAAAGTCTGTAGTTATACTCGTTTCTATAAAAGCAGAATAATATTTAGATTAGGGATGTTCAAGCTCAGCCACTTTAGGGAAAATCAAGGGGTTATACACAAAACTTTATCACAAATTACCGCATATTTACTTTTTTGAAATTTTTATCTTTTAGAAGAATCCGGTTTAAATTGAGTTTTAGCTAAATTATTGAAAAAAAAATCTAAGACAAAATAGCAGAAAACATGTCCGCTATGTACCCTGGCTCAATGTACTCTATTTTTCGCCAATTTGTGTGAGGATTCCTTAACGCCTCGCGATTTGAGTTCCAATGGATTTTCGGGTTTTTCTTCTTCGGGTCTTTAAACTTGAATTTATGTGATTTTAGAACTATTATATTATAAACATTAGATTTAACGTGCTTTAAGCTTAAAAAAGGATGGCAAATTAAAAAAAAAGGTTTATACGTGGATGTCCAAAATTAAAAATTAATTATTGTTAGTAAGTCAGTCCATCACTGATATTTAATAGATTGAATGCACAATTTTTGGATCTGTTATTTTGTTTTCTCCATAAACACTAGGCCCAAGTGACTAGGGTCATGAAAACGATGTAACGTACTCCAAATAGATGCTTTTTTGCCCTAATGAGGAACATTTACAGTGATGCGGAAGGTCCCCAACGACAAGGGGAAAGAAAAATCAAAATCTCAGGTGAGGGGGTATTTCGCAATATTATCTCGATATTAAAGAAAGGGTCCTTGGAAAAAAAATTGTTTAAGTGGGGAATTATATCAAAAAAAAAATTTTACCTCAAAGGGTCCCCTCTTCGTGTTTTTTCCGAACCAAAACCTCGACAGACCTAGTGTCTGTACAGTCATTTTCATAAATGCGTTCTCGGCCTGAAATCATAGAAATAAAATTGAATATAAAAAGATTAAGATGTCTAAGTTAACTCTCAAGAACTTTGTCATCGATCGAAAATTATTTAAAGTTAAAAAACAAATGATTCAAATAGAGGACATAGGTAATAAAAATTGTTTTGAACTTAAAATCAATTTCTACCTATGAAGTAATTTTTGAAGATTAACTTAGACATCTTAATATTTGTTTATTCAATTTTAATTCTATTATTTCGGGCCGAGAACGCATTTATGAAAATGACTGTAAATAGGCCTAATGTATAAAGAATTTCTTGGCTCAAGGGGGGGGGGCGGTCCTGGCAGAAATCTTCAGAACAAAAACATGAACACACTTTTCACTACTCCACCAAAAAAAGGGGGGTACTCTTCCAAAATTTTAGGGTGGGGGTCAAAAATCCAAAAACAGGATGTATTTGGACTATACCCCCTTCAACATCACTGAATATTTAGCAGTGGTCACCAAGCAAAACGATTTCAGGGGGATCTAGGGGGTATTTTTTCGTCTCGAGCTTAGGGGGATTAGTGGAGGGATAAAATGGCGGCCAAAAATCCACCATTTTGCCTTAAAATTACCGATTTTGGACATTTTAATACAATTTTC
>JAQGAR010000327.1:0-17044 GCA_034697865.1 Oribatida sp. | reverse complement strand
AAATTAATAGTATGATTTTGATAAAATTCATATTAAACTCGAATCTGAATTAAGTTTAATAATTGTTGAAAGTTGATTGAACTTTGAACTTAGGTTTCTGACAAACACTGAAAGTTTTAAACAAAGAAATTTGTTATTAAATTGAAAGTTAATTACAATAAAAAAGAAATTAAACTGAATTGTAATTAAGAAAAGATATTGCGATAAATTCTTTTTGTTTGTCTTTGAGGTCAACAACTCTTGAAGAATGCATTCTCTGGTCATATGATTAGAGAGAGTTCTCGTTTGCGCTCTATTTTATTGTTTTTATTTTCAGAAAAGAAAGTTTTGAAAACTAATGAAATATTATTGAACTTAATCTCAAATGAAGTTCTTTTAGTTTGTCAATGAAGTGCTCTCTGAAGGCTTCCCATCATATTTATCATTAGATTTGCCAGAATTTTGACTCATCTCTACTCCAACTGATCACTAGAAGAGTTGCTAATAGTTAAGGATCTCTTGTTTTTCGTGAGAATCTTAATTCATGCGAACATCTCTTCAGTCAATTCGTTAGAAATCATATTCTTTACTAAAATTTCTATAAATAGATTTCAAAGAAAGTGATTTAATGTGAATTCAAAGGGGTTTCCAGGCATACAATTCACGTTGTTTTGATGTGTTAGGGCAGAGGGAAGAAACCTATCAATCTTTACTTGAGCTTTTCAGGTGAATGGTAATTAATCTAATAGTTGATCCTTTTATCTTTCGTTTTTATTTTTTGGTATTTAAAAGTTGAATCAATCGTAAGATTTGTTTGAAGCGTATAATTAACTAATCATTTGTTGTAATAAACATTTTATTATTAAACTAATTGCACACAAAATATAACTGAATATTAAACATAAATCAAAGACTCATTCCTTTGACAGTTCATTAATTGTTTTTTTTTGTATAAAATATATTTAAAACAATTTAATTGATTTATAAGTTATAGACAAATATAGGAAAATCAATGTTTTATACATAAAATCAGGGCAAAAATTCTAACGAAAATTATTTGATTGAAAACTTAAAATTAAACTAAAGAATAATTCATTTTTAGAAAATTCATTCGATTTCAATACAATCGTTGGAATCAAATTGAGAGCTGACCCGTTCGCTAATTTTGGTCTGTTTCTGCGAACCGTTTGACTTAATAGTGCATTGACTCAAATTCAGTGATGAATTCGAGGCCTGACTTTTGTGTAATTTTTGAGATTTTGAGTCTTCTCTAGACTCAGAGCTGTTTCCTCTGTTCCTAACGATAGCTGGAGACGACCCGATAGATATAGTTGGAGTCACAATACTATTAGTCTTGGTTGCTATACTTGAAGTGCTGGGTATAGTGAGAGACGCTCTACCATTGCTCAGACGGACAGGAACTTTCTTAAACTTAAATCAAAGGCATTGTTAACAGAATTTTAAACAAAAGTCAATCGATTGCTTACATCTGTATTGGAAGAGATTGAGGCCACGATTAGGTTCAGATCTTCATTAGCCAACGGAGTTTCAGATGTTATGATCATATTTTTGCCGGCATAAGAGAGAGGGCTGTATTGGTTGGATGTCTTGCTCTGACTATTAGAAGCAACTGAAGGGGTATTCGAAGTGGTCGGCATAATTGTTGCGGGAACTGAAATAGTAAACAACTAATTCTCTGAGTAATTTTTCGATCGGTTTTACCTTTAATGCTATTGAAGGGAAGTTTGAGTCGAGGGTTGGCACCGACAGAAGAGCTAATAGCAGTGCCCAAAGATTGCTTTGATGGCGCTATCAGTGATGAGGACATATTCAGCGATTTACTCATTGATTTAATTTTTGAAATATCCGGATAATTGATGACTGGACCGGAAACTGATGTGCTCGTATGCAAAGCTATAAACAAACCAAAGATTTGGATTAGTTTCGATAAAAGAATTTGAAGATCGATTCGACAATACCCTCATTGGATGAGACGATGAAAGGTTTGAGAACAGTAGGTCTCGTCGTTAAAATTGGAGGTTTCAATAAAGAACTCTCTTTTCCTATGAATTCGGTGTCAATCGAGGAATCGATTACATTCTTATGGTGCACATCAGGAGTAGTCAGCTTTGGGTAAATATTGGGAGGATTTACCACTACTTCAGACTTTGTTTTCAGATTTTTCAAGTTTTTACTCAGAACTGGAAGCTTCGGTAAAATCAGTCTTTGATTTGAAGGTTTGGCCACTTTTGATGGTGTTTTGAAAGGCGTTGTCTTAGCGCTGGGAATGGTTAATAATTGAGAACTGGTAGACAACTGTGGTTTCTTTTGAGGAATATTCGTCTGACTGACACTCTGTTGGGATGACAACTGTTGAGCACCTGTTCCGCCAAATAAATCATTAGAGAAATAATTCACATTTTCTTCAGACTTACGTTTTTGTTGGAATTCCTTTCTTTTGGCCTCGAGAGCTTCTCCTACTTTATAACACATACTACTCCTATAAGTGTTCATCACATCATTGACCACTTTATACGCTTCCGGTTTCAGATCTAATCAATTAAACCAATTATTTGAGACTTTTTAAGACTATTTTGTTATTAAACGGAAATATCAGTTAAATTATTTCCGACAAATCAATCAAAATTGTAGGGCTGTGCGAAAGACACCGAATAGAGACAACACAACAGCCATTTCTTAAATTAAACTTTAAATATCGAAAATGAGATATTTGTACTTTGACCTAAATGACCTTGCTCATTCAATTGAATTTAAGAGAAGAGAGAAACAAATTACCTTTTTGTGCGACTTTGGAGCAGAGTTCGAGTTTGTGATTCCACATTTGTAACAACTTTCTTATATAAGACAACTGTTGTTCCCTTTTACCCAACTTCTCGATTGTCTCAATCGCATCTTTGATTGTCTCTAATTTGTTGAGTTTACCGTTTCGGCAAATCATAGAACTCTTGTCCGGATGTATTGTTTCAGACAATTGAAGGAACAGTTGATTGACTTGTGCGCGTTGATTAGCACTGGCAGCTGCTTTGGCCGATAGCGAAAGAACTCTTTTATCTCCCGCCCCCTGTTTTGACAACGAAAATAAAGAAGTGAAAGACTTCTCCATTTTTGGAGTTTCAATCTTTTGTTTGGGGCTATTCTTCATTTGTTTCTTCTGATCGCGATTTAATTGAATTTGTTTGAGTCTTTGGTGCGGAATCTTCAGCGGATATTCTGTGGAAACGGTCGGAATGTTAAGGGAATTGAGCTTTGATTTTGTTCCGTTCGATAGCTTTTTGTGAATTATAGATAACTGAATGTCATCACAAGTGGTCGAAGTGTTTGTCTCAGTTGTAAGCGACGGCTGTTTTCTCTGTTCGATTTCCAATTGTTTCTGATGGAGCTCTTGGAGGCGTCTCTGTTCCTCCTGTAATCTTCTTTTACCCGTCTTTCCTTTCTGGTCATAGTCAGGAATAATCCATTGATTACCCAAAAGAAGACTACTTTCATGATATCGTGAGGGAAGTCGTATTTGTCTCTTAGATCTATTGCCCATTGCAATAATCTTAGCAAGGTCAGCATCTCTGTCTTTCCTATAGCGTCCGGTTATTTTAGTATCTTTGACAGGCGATGGAGTCTTTTGTTTGGTGGGGGCTAAACCGACTGCCATAAGAACATCTTCTGGTGGTTGTTCGGTTTCAGCGATAAAAGGTATTCTAGGATTGCACTGTAAGGCACTCAAAGCAAACCGCGCGTAATTGTCGTCCATCACTAACGACGGCGCCGACGGTCTCTTCATTTGTTGCATTTCATTGTATGTAAACTCAATGTAGTCGTCATATAATCGACTCATTTGTTCGTCACTCAAAGCCTTTTCCGGCCAAAGAGTTTCCTGAATGACTGGATATTGAGGTAACAGTCCTTCTCTGATATCTTCTTCAGAAGTTGATTGCATTGAATCGTTATTTAGTATTGACTCAAAACTCGATTTACTTTTTATTCCTTTAGTTTTGAAAATAGTTTTCTTTTTGGTAAAAGTCTGAGGAGTAGAGGAATTGAGAGGAGGAGGCATTGGGTTGAAATCAGGCATCTTTAGAACACTGGCCGAAAATATTGGCGAGTCATCGGGTGGCGCCGCGAAGTCAGGACTCAAGAAATTCAGTTTCAAATCTGATTTTGTTTTAAGATATCCTTCGAGAAAATCACTCACAAAAGCAGACTTAGAGCCGGAGTCGGACGGCTGTCCTATTGTTGAGTCAGAAATCAAAGACCTATAGGTTTTGTCATTTGTTTGACTCTTATTAGAACTATTAAACAAATCGATGGGCCGTTTGCTGTGCTTTTCATCCAAAGATGAGAATAGTTTTTCTCTCCAACCCTTTATTTTTGTAATGTCTTTGGTTTTTGTGGGAAATATTAGTTTTCCTGACTTAAGACTCTTTATTCCAAATGTCTTAGAGATAGACGACTGGTCTTTTTGTTCTTTCTCCAATTGTTCAAACTTCGAGAACAAATTAATTGATTCTTCGGTTTCAAATGACTGGAACCGAATGCCTTCGATCTCATCCACTTCTGGTTCAGGTTTTTGGACACCAATGAGTTCATTGAAAATAGTTTTATTGACGGCTTTGTTAGCCTCGGCTCTCATCAACTGACTATTGAGAGCCGTTTTCGACTTTTTAATCAGTTTTTGTCTGAATTTAAAAGGATTATCGAAAATAGAACTGTTATGCGCCAGAATTGACTCGTTTTGCGCGCAATCCATACCATTAGTATTGGTTTCCTCTAAGTTTCTGCACTTTATAAATGGTTGTGACGTTTGCACACAACTGTTCACTGAACTCAATGTATGATTGCTATTGACTGACCAGCCGTTTGACTCTTTGACAGGACTGCTCTTTAAATTAATTTTGGGTTTAGTTTTGACTTTACTATTCAACACTTTAAACAACTTCCGACTGCTTTCCTCCAACTCTTTTGTTATATTCAGGGATTTGTCACCAAAAATATTTTTATCGCATTTTTTAGTTTTGTTTACTTCAAACAATTTTGACTTTTTTGGGGAAGTTTTCAATTTTTTCGGGCTTTTGGGCTCAGAATTGAAAATACTATCAGAGTTATAGTCACTTAACTGAAAGACACTGCTATCGATGGCGTTCCCCGTTTTGGGTGACTCCACTTTGGACTTTCGTTTCTTGGTTTTCTCACAATTAGAACCGATCTTTGCTTTTAAACTTCCGTCCAAAGCGGGCGACAGAACGGGTGGAGTCGACAGATCAGCATAAATGAGATCACGAGTCAATGGCTTAACAATATTTTCGAGAACCGGTGGCTCCACATTAGGCTCGAAGGGTATTTCGGGGGTCAGAACCGGCATATCAATGATATCCTCTTCGGCTTCTCCTCCGGATTTGGATTTGTTGCGCAATGGAGGAGAGAGTGGAGGCGCTGAAGAAGTACTCATTCTATGCATTGCACGACAATCACAACTCGGAACAGATTTCTTCGAATGGACTGCTTTCACACTTTTCGTGGATTTCGTTGACTTTTGATCTTTGATTTTGTTATTGTTTTTAATGTTTTTGTTATTAATAGCAATCGAAGCACTCATTAAAAAGATTAGAGTAAAAGTCAAACACAATTGGATGCAAAACACGGATATATGCTATCGTTTTGACACTAATTGCACAGAAAAAGCGCTCTCTTTTCACATTTAAACCTTAATTATGTTTTGAATCGATTGATTTGCGACATTGAATTGCGATAATTGGTGGTCTCCAACAAAACAATGGGACAAACTTGAGATGGACCTCAACTCCTCACTTCTGCATGTTTTACTCACTGACTTCACAGACAAACAATAGTGAAGACACAAATCGATAATCGACTATCGAAACACTGGAAACACGAAATGACTCTCAATAGAGAAGAGTCAGTCATTTCACACATTACTCGATGTTAGTAACACAGCAGTCAAACCATAACTGCTTTTTCATCGCAATCATCTAATTTCACTAAATTAAACAATCATAATTGGATTAAACATTGAAAATATTTGAAAAGTGGCCAAAATGAGCAAGATAGAGTCGCCAATCGGTGCCTCGTGTCTGTTCTATCAATTGAAACAGTCGTTCGCGTTTCCGCTATCGATTTTCAATTATCGATTGTCGATAGTCTCACTTAGAAGAGGCTCAGTATTCTCCGGGACAAATCCAATGATAAAACACGTGCTTTAACTTTTGCAACTTATTCTCATGCAACCTCCAATTTGTTGGAACTCATTTCTCTTGGTAGTTGCCTAGATCAAAATGGGTGCTATAAGTTAGTTGTGCATGGCAATAAACTTGTAGAGATTGTCCAATAAAATAAATGGATTTTAATGCGTTGTAAGAATGCGTATATCAACTATCGATTATCGAATGACGGTTACAGTTAGACAACAGTAATCTAGGTCTATCCAACATCTTTTTAATTAATCTAAAGGGGTTAGACCGTGTGTTAGCCGCTTGCTCCTAGACTAAAACATTGAGGGATAATTAATTTCAGTGATATTTTTATTAGGAATAGATGTTTTGTGTCAAAATAACGATGCATTCAATGCATTGCTTATTATGATTGTGGTCTCAATGCAGAGAATAGAGTAAGTAATGCAAAGCAATGCTGAGCCGTCGCTACAGTGCGTACACTAAGAAATCCATTGCCAACCGCTCTCAAGCAGTGAAACCTGCGTATCGTTTCCTCAATACTCTGGCGCTCTCTTATTATCTTTACAACAATACCCATCATATTTAGCTCTTATTTCGATATAATATGCATGATTAGGATTTGCCAACACTTGTGGACACCGTTTTGCAAACGTGTAACAAATGGGAAGAAAACTTGCCGTAAATATTGGCTTTAATTGAAAAATAATGTCAAACATATGGCAAAAGCGAATAAAAAGAAATGCAATGAGAGTTTTTCAAATTCATTTGAATTGAGCGGAGGTACTGCTGAGCACTGGTGGAGAGTCTACCACTGGTTTACAGTATTTAGTGATAAACTTTTTCCTGACGACTATTTTGCGCTAATATTTTGCAACTTAGCATTACTAACCATTTTTCATTCGTATCGCATATTTAATAAGCAATGCATTAATTGTTGAATTAATAAATGAGTTATTATTAGTGAATTAGTGATGGCTTTATGTGTCACACAATTCAGTGCCTTATGTTTAGCCTTCAATGCCTTATCGTCTCATATGTCAAACCATTAAAACCATTGAAATCAAACATTATTTACATTCACCTCTTAAGACATTTCACTTACAAATACAATGTTTTACTTATTTCTCTGTGCATTTCGTTAATGTTTTTATCGGTTATTTATAATTTATTTTTTTTAGTCAATTGATTTAATTATTGAAAATAGATTTTATTTAATGTTTTAACTGAAATCAAAATCAAAATCTTATTTTAACGACAATTTATAAGCGATTTATAAGCGATTGATTTGGTGGTCGACTCATAAGTGGGAGTCAACCAAAACATTGAAAATCATTTCCATATTTTAATCCATTGCCGGAACTGTAATTATTTTGTTTTAATTTTTGTTTATTTACTTTAATTTTGTTTATTTTAATCCAATATCAATTGAGGTTTTAGTCGATGAGAACAATGGGTTTATTACCGCTAGAGTTCACTGACGGCCTCACAGATTCGCCGTACTTTCGGGAGAAACTGCAGACACACGAACGAGAGTTAGACCGCATGAATCAGGCCATCAAAAACCTAATCAAAGAAGTCAAAGATTTGTTGGCCGCCGCCCGAAGTGAGTCATTTCAATCATTCATTAAGCAATGGATCAATTAATTCATATTCATGACTAAACATATGTCAAAATACTATTTGATTTAATTGTCACAAAATACTAATCAGTTTTATGGCATTATTTTTATCTTAAAGCGTTATCTCGAGTCCAGCGATCAGTTTCAGAAACTTTGAGTAATTTTAGTTTTGAGTGCATCGGAAGCAGTCAGACCGACGATGAAATAGTCATCGGTTAGTAACCAAATCCTCTTTTCTATCGATCCAAAGGAATAACGCCTTTTATTTTTGTGTCTTTATTAAAGCGGGTTCACTAAAAGAGTTTGGACGCCTGTTGTCAACCATTGAGGATGAAAGAGACAGAATGGTATGTCTGTCATGTAATTGATCTGTAAATGCAATTAATATGTTTTTAATGGTGTGTCAGTTGGAGAGAGCGACCGCCACTTTCATAGAACCGATCGAAAAGTTCAGACGCGAGCAAATCGGTGGCGCAAAGGTATGACTCACTGGGCTCAGGGCTCTCTTCCCTCTCTTCTGTCCTATTCTTTGATTCAAAGATTATAATTTGAATGGTTTTAATTAAATTTGTCTCATATCGATAGGAAGTGAAGAAGAAGTTCGACAAAGAGACTCAGAGATTCTGTCAGAGTTTGGAACGTCACTTGAATTTATCGACGAAGAAGAGTGAGAATCACTTGCAAGAGGTATTACTTCTTCCATAGGACTTACTGTTAGTCCTGTTTAGGATTTATTGACTGTCACTCGACTCGAGTTAAGAAAAATCGATATTTCGTTTGCGATTCTGCGCTTACATTAGTATTTGTCGGTCATTACGTTTGGATCAATAAATGTCTGCTTTTGAGTCAACTGTTTCTCATTGTGTCCACACATTCAATGTTTTCCTTCACTCAGTCTATAACTTATCACTTATTTCCCTATTATTCAAATTTGGATCAAAAAAGATATTAATTAGTTTTCATTCGTTTATAATCTCTTGAATTTTTCTTCCAATCGATCCAAACGTCAGAAGTCTTAATCCTGTCCTCAATGATGTCTGACATCAGTTCGCTTTTAGCGTAAATTATTTTTCTTCTTTCATTCATGAAATTCATTCATATTTATCATTTATCAAAAAGAATATTAAATTTGAATATAATAGCAATAATTTGTTTGTTATGTGGTATTTCTTAGGCTGATGCCTACCTAGAAATGGAACAAAGACACTTCTTCCAGGCCTCTGCCGAATATGTTCTTAAACTCCAAGAAGTAAACGAACGCAAGAAATTTGAATTCGTCGAAACGGTTTGTAATTTGATTTATTTATGGTTGGGATCGATATTTAATTAATTTATTATAATTTGATGGACAGGTGCTTAGTTTTATGTACGGTTGGCTGACATTTTATCACCAAGGTATGTTTCTTTCAATGAATGTCATGACTGAGAATCATTAATCATATAACTGTCCCAATAGGTCACGAAGTCGCCAAAGAATTCAAATCTATTATAACTGATTTACAAATACGTCTGCAAAGAGTGAGTGCTTTTCATTCTTTGTTTTTTCTTTAATTATTTATATTGAAATTATTGAATGAAATATCGATTCTATTGTTTTTTCTTTTGTTAAGACGAGAGTTAATTACGAGACGACACAGAATGAAACGGAATCTCTTATGAATAAAATGTTGGAAACAAGAAAAAATGTGAGAACTTTTGATTTATTACCGGTTTCTCTAAGTTTACACAATTTGTTTGAATGAAAAATTAGATTCTCTTCCGATTGAATGAATTTTTAATAAAATCTCAAAAATAATATTTGCTTTACTTTAGTATTCTATCGTTAAATAAGATTTAATGTCTGAGTAATAAAATTTTAATTTTAACAAATTTATGTATTTTTAGAAAATGCAAGACTCGGGTTCTCTCAACAAAATGTATACACGACAGGGATATCTGTTCCTAATGGAAAAGAGTAAGCATTAAAACAAAGTTCCTCTTACTTTCTCTTTGTATTTAAATTTTTCCGGTAATTTTTCGCTTAAAATACACGCAAAATATATTTGTTGCGAAGAAAATACATTGAAATCATTTTAAACATTTCGTGACTCGAAGTTTGAGTAAACGCTTGATTTGCTTTTAAGTGAAGTCTTTCCAAATTGCAAATGCATTTTGAGTGCATTTTCAGCTAAAAATTACAGTTATTTTAATAAAAACTATCATTACTTGGAATTAATTTGTTGTTCTTGTGATCGACAACAGAGGCGTTCGGCACGTCGTGGGCCAAATACTTCTGCCAATACGACAAAGAGAACAAACGGTTCACAATGATTCAATATAACCAGACTATCGCCAAAATCGTAAGTCCTTTCTCTTTTCTTATGAGTTTCTTTAAATTCATTATTGATTTGTTTAAAACAGATTACAACCGAAGAAATAACTCTTAAAGAATGCATTCGTCGAATGTCTGACTCTATAGACAAACGATTCTGTTTTGATATAATTCCAGTCGAAAAACCCAACTGTTTGTACACATTTCAGGCTCTTTCAGAAGAAGATCGCAAACTATGGTTGGATGCTATGGATGGCAAAGAGCCCATTCAGATCAATTCAAGTCTTGCCATTAATTCTGGCAAACCTTTACCTCAAAGACAAGAAGAATGTCTTTTAGATGAGTTGGGCTTTACTTTTGTCCACAAATGTATTCATGTGATTGAAAAGAGAGGTTTAGAGGATCAGGGATTATATCGTGTGGTGGGCGTCGCCTCCAAAGTCAATCGAATGATACAATTATGTCTCGACAGACGAAAGTTATCGGACACCAATGAAATATATGACTTCGAAAATGGTGATGAGTGGGAAACTAAGACAATTACCAGTGCACTAAAGACTTATTTCCGTACATTACCCGAACCACTCATGACTTTTCGGCTTCATCTGGCCTTCATCTCCGCCGCCAGTAATTAATTCAATTTTCTAATTCTCTATTTGTATTCAATTGTTTTGATTTTTTGCAGAACAAGAGAATAAAGTGCAGAGAATCGAAACAATTCATTGTTTGGTTCATAAACTGCCGGCCCCTAACTTAGAAATGTTGGAGCTTCTGGTCAAACATTTATGCAAGTATGTTATCATTTCGCACATCTTTTATTTCAAATTTTAATAATAAAAATGTAATTCGTTTTCCAGAGTTGCAAATCAATGCGAGAAAAATTTGATGACTGTTTCAAACTTAGGCGTCTGTTTCGGACCAACTCTTCTAAGACCTGAAGAAGAGACAGTTGCCGCCATAATGGACATTAAGTTTGGAAACGTTGTCGTTGAGCTTCTCATTGAAAACTGTGATAAGGTCTGTTCATTCCTTGACTTTGATTTTGTTTTGAACCTTTTTTTTTCAATGATTAGATTTTTGGATCAAAACCAGAGAATGGCTTTCAAAGCCAACAAAGAAATTCTCCTTCTTATGGAATAACACCTATGAATGCAAACCCATATATGACACAAACGAGTGCTAATAATACTAATAATAATACAATTTATGGACGGCTTCAGTACGACAACAATTCAACTTACGCTCAGATAAAAGGTCCGACTCGTAGTAGCAGTCAAGATCAGTTGGCGGGTACACAAATGGCAAACCCAATGACGAACCCAATGGCTCAGCATCAATACAGAAGGCCTTTATATCAGCACAGTTTGTCGCATACGCATCAAATGACAGCATCGTTTCCCCCACCGCCCACTCTGTCTTACGCTCAATCGATTCAAAGCCTTCCACAACAACATTACGTTCAATACCCCAACGGTCCGAACGTCCAGTCATTACAACGCGCTGTTCGCCCCCTCGCCATTTATAACCAATGGAACGGACCTTCGAACGTAGTCCACCCGCAGCCCCAGAACCAAATGCATCCCCAAATGATAGACAATCATAAGGAGAAGTCGCCGACAACCAGCACAAGTAGTGGCGACTCTCTTCTTAATAGTTATTCTCAGTCATCGCAACTGAATGCCAGTCCAAACACCTCTCCGCCCAACTCTTATCCCAATAATAAGAGTTATTATAATTATAGACAACAATTAATGCCGGCCCCTTCTGTCCAAAACATACCAATAAATTTCCGAAAAGTACGAACCCGTTATGCCTGCGTTGGAGAAAACGATACGGAGCTCTCGTTTGAGCCCAATATGATTATTACAAACGGTTTGTATTATCAAACAATTTTTTTAAAACTTAAATTAATCCCAAATTTATTGTGCAGTTCGTCCATCACGAGAACCGGGTTGGCTCGAAGGTTGTCTTAACGGTAAGACCGGACTAATTCCAGAAAATTATGTCGAATATATAGATTGATAGTTAATAATCAGTTAATAATCTTAACGTTGATTTGTTATCACTTAAATAGAGTGCCATTTATTTTCTTAATATTCAATTGTTTTCTCTTCTGATGAGAAAAAGCGATAATTTATTTAAATTATGTTTTCAGACAAACAAACCTTTGATTGGATTAATTTTTGTGCAATTCTTACTTTGATATAAATATTATATATATTTGTAAAATCGCGACAAATATAGAAATAATTATATGAAAATATATTTCTTAGCAAAATATAACTTAAAGTGTATTTATTGCTCACTTCATATCAATTATAGTAACAGTATTTTACTCATTCCAATCAAATTATTTATTTTATTCAAATATCTATTTTATTATTAGAAACAAATCTATTGTATGTATAAAACAATAGCTTATAATCTCATTTAAATTTATTAAATATCAAAAATATGTTTTGTTTAATATTATCCTTAATTTAAACAATTGTTTCTTTAAAGTTATTATAAATAATTGATTTATCGATTAATTCTTATAAATATTTTAAGAAATCTTGAATAACATGAAACTTAAATTCGTTTGAAATGATTTTGGCTTTAATTCAAAATATTTTGCTTCAATTGAGACTTTTATCTCTTGAGTTATCTCTTGAGCTAAACCACTAATAGGTCCCCAATATCTTCCGAAACGAGACTTTTGACTTGTTATCTAATTTTATCACTACTTAGCTCAGGGAATGTCTGTCAGGCTCTCATTTCAATATCAATTACAAAAACGGTTCGTATTTCTCAACAATTATTTGAAATGTGAATTATTTAGATTCACAGCAATTATCGCAATTTAATAGTTTTAAAGAGTTTGTGAAAACAAATCATTTGAAGCAAACAAACTATGAATTTTGAAATGAATAGAATTAGTTCTCCAATTGTCGACCGAATGAACCAAAACTCGATAAGTGAGAAAAGGAAACGTTTGTGTAAAACTCTTTTTATTATTTCCTCGGTTTCGGTATTGTGTTTAATTGGATTTCACGGCACATACTTCTGGTCCAAAAGCAAAATATCTGATCGCAACCAAGAGATCAGTCGGAATGTTCGACAAATTGACCCAAAGTCTGGAAAAGCAGAGGTTTCCATAATCAACCTGAACACCGACTTCTCTGCAAACAATACAATCGACATTTATGTGCAAAAGTTCACAAATTCCACGAAAATAGAGACAGTTATGAAACAAATCCCCGCTTCAGATAAAAATACAAAAAAATATATAACAGAAGATATTGATTATACACAAAGCCTTCAAATAAGAACTGTCGACAAAATTCTTGCTTTGATTCCAATAAAAGAAATAATGAAAAGCGACGGAAATATTATTATCAACGATTCCCGCTTTAGTTTTGGTCTGAAGTTTGTTTGGCAATAATTAAGAGTTTAATAATTATTTCAAATACTTTTATTTAAATCGAAAATTCATTGAAATTATTAAAATCATTAAAATTGAAATTGAATAATGAAGTGATTTATAAGTAGATAATCAAAGAATAAATTATTGTAAAATTGATTAAAGAATAGATTATAAACTGAAGGGTAAATGATAAGTGAATCACCCGATAAACTATTCTTTCTGAGAGGGCAAGAAATTTGTGAGCTGTTGTCTCACTCTATTAGTTTTTGACAAACTTTCAGATATTTTAACTTTATTTATGAAGTCGTGAACCGATTCGTCGATAATACCATTTTTGGTGTAAGTGATAGCCTTTCGGGGGCGCAGACTATAACTGTTAGGACTAACCGTTTGAATTTGACTCAAAGACCTGATTGTTGACCCATTGTTTTCTTTGTTTCCATTTCGAGTTAATTTGGGAGTCGAAGACAATAAAGCAATTGTAGAACCGGTGTCCACTGAAGTCCTGCTCATATCAGAGCCATCGGTGCTGTAATCGGAATCATCAGTGAAATCACTGTCTGTTTCAGAAAAATATTCATTTTGCAACCGTTCCATACGTTTGAAAGGTTTTATCTCTTCATAAGTTTTGTCTGAAATTCAATGAAAATTGTAAGAATCGATACAATGACTTACTGTATGACAGAATTGATACCTTGTCTCAAGAGTTGACTCAATTGGTTTTCAATGCTATTCAGACGAAGTGTGTGTTCGCTCAGAATATTATAATTAACTCTTCCGTAATTCTTATAAGTGATGGCAAACCATAAGAAAATGGCAGACATCAAAAAAAGAGTTATTTTCCTCGAAATCCAAATGCGATCGCTTATGACAATTGAAGTACTCTTGAGACCAATCATTTGTTCTTCAACTGAATAGGAAGCGATCAGTCGTTCCATAACTAAATTGATGACCAAAACTATGAAAAGCCAAAGACGGGCCTCATTTGTACGGACGGGTGTTGTCATGAAATATATCACAATCATTGAGACAAAGAAGAATAGAAGTGAATAACCATAAGATATTTCAACCAAAACAAAGTCTTGTAATCTTATGAAACGGTCCAAAATGTCTTTGACGATAAAACGCTGTTCTGCTGAAGAGGTTTTGAACTCATCAATGGTATTTCGGGCGGCACTTAGTTCTTCGTTTAGTTTCATTTGGGATCCGATCGAAAACTCCTGCAAATCATTCAATTGATCCAATTGTTTGGACGCGTCTTCGAGCCGATCCTTAACTTTAGCCGAAGTTTGTGTGAGTCTAACGATTGTCGATTCGGTGTTTTGTTGCCATAACTCCGACTGAAGATAAAAGCAAACGCTTTGTGTGTGAGTAAAGAAATGGTTGTAAGAATTGAAGGCCCTGTCGTTCATGTATTTTATGCAATCCTTCACAGTCTGACTCTCATCGCACGGATACGTTTGGAAACCGGACTTCTCGAGGAAACAGTTGGCGAAATTTAGGGCTAACCGGCTCTGAATTTCTTCGTCCAATTGCCGGCAATTGGTTTTCAGCGATTGTATTGCATTCCTCCAACAGTTGCCATAATTGATCTCTTTTGTGACCAACACTTCGTAGTGATGTTTTCCCGATTCGTATAACTCTTTGGTGGATCCGCTAAATTTCGGGATATTTTCATTGTTTTCTTCAAACGTTTCCCAAACGTTGTCTTCATTTGGAAAACAATAAAAATCTTTCGTCAGATATAATAAAATCAATAAAAATGATAAGAAAATTGAATTCATTTTTTGTTTGAAGAATTAAAAAATAAATAAACTGTTGATTAAAATTTTAAATAACATTATTTTGAATGCCTTTAAAAGCGCTTAATTTTATCAAAACTGTTGACAATTGGATGAAAGCAATCGACGACAACAAAAAGGACTAAATTTTCGCTACTATTGCGTGTATTGAAATTTACCAGATCTTACAACTTGTAAGTTACAAGAGCATCTTACAAGAGTAATTTTATATTTATCTTGTCAAATATTAAAACTCAATTAACAAAAAGAATATTTCGTCAAGAAGTCAAGTGTTTTATTAATATTGGGAATAGTTCAAAAGTTGAATCATAATTTTACAAAAATAATTAATTTCTCTTAGTTTTGAAAACTTTTCCAAAGGGAGACATCTATTGATTTGAATCGCACTGATATTACTTATATTATACTTATATAAGTTATATAAGTTATAATTTATAACTTTTAGCTTGATAATTCGCCTTGAATATAACAAATTGTGTTCATTTCATAGTGTATTCGATGTATTATTTTAATTTCGTGTATTGTTTTCTAGTATGTCTTCAAACAGAAGTTCCAGTTACCCGAAAACATTAGTTTTCATCATTCAATTAAAAACTTTTAAAATTAACTATAATGGTATAAAACGAAATTAATAAACATTAATCAGGACTCCTTGAAATTCTCCCAGTCTGGCCCAGGACTCCTTATGATTTGGTAAAATCTCCCTGACCCCCCTGAAGTAGCTTAGCTTGAAGATTCCTGACATTAAAACACAGATAGTTTTGTTTAACGAGAGAAATATTCTGTTTATTTATTTAAATTTAAGGAAATTATTGTACAAAAGTGTTAAATGAATACTATTTTGAAGATATAATATGTATTAGAATTCAGGACTGTGTTTATTATAATTAATTGAGTGAAACTTCAAAGGTTTAACTGTTTTCTTGCGTGTAAGACATTTAAAAGTCAAGAATATAATGAGCACTAAAAAGAGTAGAGAAGCGACGACTATGAGAGCAATGGCCCAATCGGTTAGTTTACAATTGGCTGAGTTGTATGAAAATGAATATCTGTAACAATCATTGACTCGGGTCCATGTTAATATTCCTTCTTCCCAAAGAATATACAATTCGTCGACAGCTTCTTGAGGGCAGTAATATTTAGCGGTTTTGATCTGGCAGTCCCTGGCGTCCCACATCGCACAACATGAAGCTTTAGTCAATTGCCGTTCGCTGGCGTAATCCAACATGTGGTAATATCTCCAACTATCGAAAGCATGCTCCACACATCTATCCATTATTTTCCGATTATCAGAATGGCATTGCGTGAGTGGAAGAGGTACTGCTTCTGACCGCGACTGCCACACATTTTTACCGAACTCCGGAGTAATCGACGAATAAGTTGACTGAAGTTTAAATATAGAACTCAACAAAATTAAAGATATATTTATTGTTTTCATATTTTTTTCCTCGCCTTAAAAATACGTTTAAATGCCTTTAATAGTGTTTGTGTTTGTGTTTGATAGCAGTTTAATAGTGTTTTATCAGATATGAGTCATATCCAAAGCAACGGGTTTATTAAGAATGTCTCTTCAATAGGCATTACCTTTAAAGTAACGGCTATTGACATACTGTTGACATACTTTTAAAGATTCGATTGTTTAAATAAAAACTTTGTTCAAGATACAGAAATCCAATTTATAATAAAAAGGACTTAGAAGATTCTGTAATCAAAATGAAGTTATA
>JAQGAR010000326.1:0-17048 GCA_034697865.1 Oribatida sp. | reverse complement strand
TAGCGAGTAGTATTGCTAAATTATCTAGGGATTCTACCTTTGCGCAGCATTTTACTTACGGAGGGGGGGGGGGGTTCCCGAGCCTTCTATTTCTATACGGGGTGGTAACAAGAATTTTCCAGTTCTAGGGGGTTGAGTTTCTAATAGAAACTTTCTATACCCCCTTGGCTGGCCCTGAATAAAATTAAAGGCTTTGTTACAGTTTAAAGACTTAAAGTCTACGAAGAAAATCTAAATATAAATTAAATAAACATTTGAAAAATTGCCAAAAATATTGAGCAAAAAACTAAGTTTCAGTACATTCGAGAAACAACTAAATGTTTAAATTGAATTTCAAGCAATAATAATAAGACTGAATTTGTGTCAATATTTCAGTTGAAGACATTCTTTGGCCAAACGTCACACTTGTTTTCACCCAATAAATGCTCAAAACTGTGGCTTATTTTAGGTCTTAAATAATCTTTGGTAGTTTGTGATCAGTCTTTCACCAAAGAACTCAATTTTAACCAACAAATTGTGTCATTGGAATATTCAAAATGCAGGGTAAGTCTGATTGTAATCCACTCTTTGAGGAATGGATGAAACAATTCTTGATTTCAAGACTTTTCCTCGAAACGAAACATTGGTTTCACCGACAGATTAAGCCATAAATACAGTCAAATATACCCGGATTTCGCGGATTCTTGGTACATACGTTCGGCCAAACTGGACCCGAATGACAATTCAAGGGGCGTTCTCCTAGACTACAAAGTCATGCAGACCTGTTTGGCCGGCAAAAGGGACACACAGATGGCCAAGTTCATTCCCCTGAGAATTGCATATAGCGCATTACTCAAAGATAAGCCAGAGTTCGCGTATAGGCGCGCCCCGAAGAAGCATCTCTATTGGAACAGACTTACTGGAAATACCTCATCTTTAAGAACTTATTAGACTCAGATATCAGTGATGCCCAGAGCCCTCGGCTATACCCCCTCTAAGCATCACTGATAAGTTTAAACTCTACGACAGTGGACTCGAAATGTGATTTTGTTTTTCATTTGATTATTATTTACTCGAACTTTAATAAAAGTCAATAATTTATGCATTCATTCAATTAATAATTCATTTCCTAAGTCTAGTCAAAGGAACGACTGAAGGAAAGGCTATGGAAAGTATGCAACAAATTATACAAGTATAGATTTAAATTCATGGAAATTCCAATTTCCCATAATTATAATAAAAACATGTTGAGTCTTATTTTAAATTCAAATTTAACATACTTGATTAAATATTCATTTCAAATAAGGTTTAAAGAAGCAAGTAAAGAAAAATATAAATTATGCATGACTTATTTCATTTTTTCCAGAATACAACAAATGGTTGAATAATTTATCAAACAGAATTTATCCAGAATAAACAGGAAAGTGCCTAGATAGAGCTCTTTTTGAATTATTTAATCTTGCTCAAGAGGTTCTCTTACCTTTGAATAAATAATAATTCCCAGGATTCAACAAATGCTTGAATAATTTATCATGAATAAACCGGAAAGTGCCTAGATAGAGCTATTTTTGGAGAGGATTTTTCTAAGGAAATTAATTTAACCTTGCTCTCCTCTCTTACCTTAGAATGAATAATAAAAAGCATTGAAACTAAAACTAAAATTCAATTTTATTATTCAAATATGTCTTCGAATAAAAGTAGAAAATCAAAAACAAAATCATTAAAAATGAATCGTTTGAATAAAAATGGAGACAAAACTTATTATATATATTCATATAATATATAAATTCACATAAATATTAAATACAATCAATTATTAATCTTATGGTTAAACTAATGTAAAAATTGTGTGCTTCGAGTGAATAGAAAATAAGACATTGATTTAAAAAATACAATTAAAACCCGAAACCGAATGTCCGACGCTTGACATAAAACCCGCAAAAAGAGAAAACCCGACGGATAACTCGAGTCTAATCTACAATACATTCAATAAATAGGTTTTTCATTCACTAAAACTCATTAATTCTGTGGTCAGGACTTTGAAACACAAATCAGTCGTTAATTTCGATTAAATATTCGGCAACTCTTCACACGATTTCTAAATATAGATTCGATTCACTGATTAACTGAGCTTGGTAAGTGTGTAAAAACGTTTTGTGACAACCAAGGTCTTCTAAAACTGTTTTACTGGTTATGTTTAAATTCAATTAAGTCTTTAAAACAATTGTATTGACGTTTTGTATTAATACCGAAAATTAATTTCAATTATCTCTTAGAAAAACAAAGTCTTTAAACATTTTTTTGGTATTTTTCTCACATTTTTTTAGCCAATGAGTGAATGGATGAAAAAAATGCGAAAAACTTATCCGTAATTCAAATTTAAAACTGAATTTTATAATAAAAATCTGAGAAAATGTTTAATTACTCAAAAAAGAAATCGAAGAGAAAGTGACAAACAATGGGAACAGACTTAAAAACACAGCACAATATGAGAACAAAGGCGCTGAGAACTGACGTTTTGAAATAAAATACAAATGAAAATAATGTTTTTTAAAACAATCAAAAATAAATTCATAATTAAATGAATGAGTTTTATATGAATTATAAGATTATCTGCTTTTGTGGCAATAATTTTCAGGCAAAGAGGGGTCAGAACAGAGGGAAAGACGAACAGAAGAGGGGCTGAGAATAGAGTTTGTATTGAATACACATTTAAATTCTCATTACAATTGTTTTTATGGGTTTATTACTAATTATTAATAATTATTTGTTTTAAATATAATAATAATATATAATATATACTAAACGGATGTAAAAGAGCGCGGGTTGGGTCGAAAAGTGGTATAAGTGTTTCAAGAGATGCGGTACTGAGAGGAGGGCCCACACATTAAGCTCTCTCTCCTCTTATACGTCGGGCCAGTTGTATGTCTTTAGGCATAATTGTCACCCGTTTGGCGTGAATTGCGCACAGATTTGTGTCCTCAAAGAGACCCACTAAGTAGGCTTCGGAGGCTTCCTAAGGGAACGACATGATTAGCTCAGACACTACTCAAAACAGAGGGGACAGACCTGAAGAGCACCAATGGCTGCGCTCTGGAAGCGGAGATCAGTCTTGAAGTCTTGTGCGATCTCACGAACCAATCGCTGAAACGGCAGTTTACGGATCAGGAGCTCAGTTGACTTCTGGTAGCGACGGATCTCTCGGAGGGCGACCGTACCGGGTCGGTAACGATGGGGCTTCTTGACGCCGCCTGTGCTCGGCGCAGACTTACGCGCCGCTTTGGTCGCCAACTGTTTACGCGGGGCTTTACCTCCGGTGGACTTACGGGCAGTTTGCTTGGTTCGGGCCATTGCTTCGGACAATCACTTCAGGCAATCACTTAAAAGACAAGAGTTTTGTTTTGTTAACGATTTTTAAAAGACGTTTTGTCAACGATTTTAAACGACTAAAAACTGATGAAACACTTGACTTGAATTCAAACTACAATTTAGTAAACAGTTATCGACTAAACACGTGTTGACAATAATGGGAGTCGACTGTACTGTACGGCACTGTACTGTAAAAAAAAGCTCACACAACAAAGAACTACATCTACACTGTATTACGTGTGTGAACACTAACCCAAAGACAAGTGCTGTTCAGCCCATTCACTATGAATAATGCACTCGACGTCAGGGAATAATAATAATAATAATATTTTTATACATTCAATGAATGAAATACATTTCGCAACCGATCGGCGCTCAAACACTAAACTATTGCGAAATTATAAACACACTCAGAAAAGTTACATCTTCGACCCTGATCCTAATCTAATTGCCAAAATAATCAAGCTAAACGAGAGGAAATCTTGATAAAAAGCGAAAATATTTTTGCGCACACAGGCTATGCACTGGTAAAATGGCTGACAGCCTCTGACAGTGAAGGAAAAATGTTACAAACAAAAAATCTGCTCAATACGTTTTCCCCTTAAATTTAAACACGATCAATTTTTATTAATTTAGTTGACTTACCTTCAATTTATAAATGTATTAAAAATTATTTTGTCAACTTTGGTGAAAACCCGGAATTATTCGGTTTTATTGTAATATGAGTTTTGAATATAACACTCGATAGTAGTAGTGATGAAAAATGTGTTCACTTTTCTCTATAGGATTTTCAATGTATAGCCGCTGTTAATTCACATTCGGAGGGAGTCATACCAATGACCTCAACAGCCATCTAACCAGCGGTGCAGACACACAGTCTTGGAATAGCCGGGCGCCTATTGGCTGAGAGCCACACAATGAAATCATCGCTACTACTGTCTGATTGGCCTTTTGAACGGCTCCTCTCATTGGCCCAAACACCTGATCGACACAATATCTGTGTTACAACGAGTCGTGTGTTTAGTGAACCCGTTTCAGTCTATGTGTGCTTTGGATCCCATCCTATCCTATGAGAAAATACTATTGCATTGAAACATAAGTCGCAAACCATTAGGTTTTCACTCGATTTTGCACTAAAATAGCCTCAAAAGTGCATAGAATTGCCTTCGACTCGACTTTTATATGAGTAATAGATGTGACATAATTTCGATCAAATGACCAAAAATCTGGTTTATTATCGATAAAAAACCGTTTACTCGACACAAAAAATCTAGAAATTGCGCAAAACTAAGAATCTGATCCAAAAAACAAGATAAGAACGAATAAAAAACCAGTACCCCTGGCGGGACTCGAACCCGCAATCCCCGGTTTAGGAGACCGATGCCTTATCCATTAGGCCACAGGGGCTTAATGCTAGCTACTTGCTAACTTTAGTTTATAAGCTGATCCTACGTCTGTCGTCATAGTCTTGTGATATCGAGTGAACAAACAAATTAACTTCAAAATAGTAGCCAAAGAGAAAGCTTATAATTTCATTTGAATTAAAGTTAACTTGGTACAACTAGGACCAACTCAACACTGATTACTTGTAGCGTTTGAAAAGTGCAAGCTCATCGACTAACCAAGCCTGGATCTTTTGGAATTATTCGAACAGAAAAGTAAGTATGGTGAATGTGTGTTAGCGTATGTGATGGAAGAGCGCCTGTCTTCGTGAGAGAGAGCGCGTATAGTCCTATATAGTGAATCTATGAAACCATATGTATATATACTGATTTGGCGATACGTCAGACTCAGTTTGAAAGCGTGTATACAATATCTATAAGACTTATATAGCATTTATGTGTTTGAATAGAAATATGTCGGACTCAGAACAACAACACAAACAACAAAATGCCCGCCACTACTGATTCTGGCAATCCTTCGAAGTCATTGATTCAAAGTCAGTTGCCGTTGTCGACGAACAGCACAAGTGGTAACAGCCAGCAGTCGGCGGCCCAACAGCAGCAGCAACAGCAGGGCCAGTTGACCACGCAGACGGAGAAGCCACTGCACTACCAGTATTTGAAGGAGTTCCGCTGCGAACAGTGTCCACTATTCCTGCAGCACAAGTGCACACAGCACAAGCCGTTCACCTGCTTCTACTGGCACTTCTGTAACCAACGGCGCAGACGGCCCATCAGGAAGAGGGACGGCACCTTTAACTACAGTCCCGATGTCTACTGTACCAAATACGACGAGACCACTGGCGTCTGTCCCGATGGTGACGACTGTCCTTATCTGCATCGCACCGCCGGTGACACTGAACGACGATATCATCTCCGGTACTATAAGACCGGGATCTGTGTCTATGACACGGACACCAGAGGCTATTGCGTGAAGAATGGCCCCCACTGTGCGTTTGCTCACGGCCTCCATGACCTGAGGAATCCCGTCTATGACATTAGGGAACTGCAGGCCATGGAGGTGGGAGGACAGATACCGCATCTCGACCCCGACGGCAATGGCAATAACGGTCAGAATAATAACAATTGTATACCGAACTCGTTAGACAAAGAAAGGAACGCCTTGAATGAGGACCCACGCTGGCAGGACACCGCGTACGTCCTAGCCAACTACAAGACAGAGCTGTGCAAACGACCGCCTCGTCTCTGCAGACAAGGCTACGCCTGTCCACAGTTCCACAATAACAAAGATAGGAGACGTTCGCCTAAGAAATACAAGTATCGGTCCACTCCCTGTCCTAATGTTAAACAGGGCGACGAGTGGGGCGATCCATCCAACTGCGAGAATAGCGACGGCTGTCCCTATTGTCACACGAGAACAGAACAACAGTTTCATCCGGAGATCTATAAGTCGACTAAATGTAATGACATTCAACAGACGGGTTACTGTCCGCGCGGGCCGTTCTGTGCGTTCGCGCACATCGAGACCAGTGAGGAGATATCTGCGGCCAGAGAGCTCTCAATGGAGGGCACGACAGACCTGTCGGCCCTCGTCTCTAATGTATTGCCGCCCAACAACTGTAACACTAGTCCGGTGCCCATCAGTAGAACAAATTCAATGTCAAACCAACAGACGTCTAACTTAGCGCACAACCGCTCTAACCAACAATCAGTGGCCTCATCGCTGCCCGACCACTACCCGAGTGGTGGCTTCGATCTGTCGGCCCCTCAACCGCCGCCACAAATGCAACACAGAGACATACCGACTCCCAGTGGCTTAGGACCCATAGCTCGGCCCCGGAGCTATTCTACATCGACGGCCAACTCGTCGGACAACTATCTGATGTCATACCTGTCGGAGAAGAAGAACGGGCCCTCAATGAACACAAACACCTGTTCGCTGTTCTCCGGGACCTCCTCTCCACTGTTCGCAAACTTAAGAGAGTCGGCGTTTGGTATGCAGTCGGGCGCCGACAACTCGAACTCATTCTTCAATCCTATCGACGCGGTTCTCAACCAGACCTTAGATGATCTCAATTTGGATGACATTCATATGGAGGCAAACAGTGGCCAAACCGGTGGCCAACAGAATAGCGTATCGAACAATAATAGTGATAATCACGACAACAATACCATTAATAATGCGGTCAATAGCTTCGGAATGCATAGGAATACCAGTCTTTTATCGTCCACACAACCCGTCAATATTCCCGGTAATTATTCCGACTCTTATTCCTGAGTCGTATTTCTATTGAATTGTGTCCGCAATCAACAGTTGTTTCCTCAGAATATAAGTCAGAAACAGTTGTTTTCTGTGAGACAACAGACCATCGGTTGATCTGTCGATCATTTGTTGCTCACAACTGTTGTCTATTTGTCTGACATTTGTTACCATTTGTTGTCGAAGACCTCAATCTGGTTATTAGTATTGGAAAAGTGAAGGCCTTTGTAGTCATAAATCGATATTCTGTGGATTTTCTAAGAGTTTATTCACATTTTATCCTAAAATAGACACAAATAGACATTTGTGTTGAAATGTTTTGATAGGTCTAACATATAGATGTCCAGTTTGGGGCAACTTAAAGTACCCTTGGTATAAATAATGTTTTGCATTTTTAAAAGTTTACATAGAGTAAGATGTGAATTTTAAAACAATTTAACGAATTATTTATGGTTAGCGTATTTCAATTGATAGCTGAATTGAAATTAACGAGTCAAACTGATTGAAAAGCCATAGAGTTAAAAAGTCATTTGATACCTTATTGTTTGGAAGCTCTCAATTGTTTCAAGTTGCCCCAGACTGAACATGCATAGTCTAACACTTTGTAGGTTTACTCTATTCAAGGTTAAGGCTCTTACATAAACGACCAGTGATTGCACTCAAGGCCATCCAAAGTGCTGTGCTTTGCATAACACCTTAAATGTGTTAAGCCTTTAAATTTGCGAATTATTGGTTCAAAGTTTAGGTTTTACTACAAAACTGATTAGATTTAAGACATTTTAATCTGAATTTTAATATATTTATTCGACTTTTGATTGCAATATAAACACAATTCACTGTTTGTTTACAAGGAGTGACCCATTTATACCCATCTCCTTAATTAGGGGCCCGTTTAGGAAACACTAACGCAAATTTGTCGAGCAATCTCTCTTCGCCTCCGGCCTCTTCGATGGCCAGTGGGCCGGGCCACAGCTTTGGAATGTCGCCCTTTCTTCAGCGGACCAACTCTGTGGGTCAGTCGTCTCTCTATGACTTCGCCTCATCAGCTAACATGTCGCCCGGCGCTGGAAACGGCGGCTCTAACCAGTCGACAATAGTGGCCAGTATGATGGAAGTGCAACGGCTACGCGAAGAGAACTCTCTGCATAAAGCAACCCTGGCCAGTTATGAGGAAAAGCTGGCGCAGGCCATGAATGTAAGTCCACTGTCAGACCACTCTTCTCAAGCGTTTGATTTCTTTCAGAGAGCTTTGATTCTAAAGAGTCTAAACTCCGGTTCAAAGACTTTCACTTAAATTAAAGCACTAATCAATTGAAAAGTCTGTCTGTGCTCTGAAGTTAAGCCATATTTCCCATTAGTTTTGTTATTTCCTTAAATAAAATTACTTTTTGTAGAAAAATTAGTCCTTTTTTTGGTAATCGAAAGCAAACCCATTATTATTGAGAGCCTAAAGAAAGTGAAACCTATTTATTATTTACGATAAAAGAGTAATCAGTTTAAGTGATACTCCATTCGCGGCATCGAAAGTGCATTCAATTATTCATAAGATTTAATCGATTCCAATGTCTTTCCTTTGAAACAGTTGTGGAAACGAGAAGTAGAAGAAGTGACTCTTAAGGAAAAGTTAGCCGAATCACAACGGGATGAGGTATGTGCTCATATGGTTCGCCGATCACGCAAAAATACTTGAGTTTTTGAGAATAGCCCCCATTTATGGCTTTTCTCCTGTTCACCAGAGCTATCTATATGTATTGAATGTGGAGTGGGATTGGAGTAGGTTGAGTTAGGAAGGGAAAGGTTCTGGGAAGTTGGCAGTTACATTGACTATCATTACTTTTGGAGGAAATGACTCGTTTGTAATGAGTTAGAAATCCGTTCCTTTGTCACAAATGTATGAATGAAGCGCACGGAAGGTCTGTCTCTTTTTAACCCCATTAACGCCAGACCTGAAGTGATATACAATGTGAGGTAATCCACACTCACGGGTCTGACCTGTCGTATGATTTCTATTTAAATAATTGGCTCCGAATTGAAGTATTTTTGCGTAATTGCCGTCAAAATGATTACTAATTAATGTGTGAATTGATTTTTCAGGCGCTCAATAGGTTGTCTTCGATTCAAAAAGAGTTGGAACTACTGAAGTGTTCAGAGAATGCATTCCAAACCAAAAGATTAGGAGATTTGAGTTCAATGACTGCCAACCAATTAATACAATTACAGAATCAGACCAGAAATGAACTGAAATGTATCGAAGAGGTATGCAACCTATACACTAATTTCTCGCTATAATCCACCATCATAATTATACC
Source organism: Oribatida sp. (assembly GCA_034697865.1). NCBI lineage: Eukaryota > Metazoa > Arthropoda > Arachnida > Sarcoptiformes > Oribatida sp. Next base: position 7,728 of record JAQGAR010000326.1, on the reverse strand, counting down.
TTGTCTATAATGAACTTGTCAAAATTTGATAGATTCACTTAATTTGTCGATAGAATTGTCGTAAACTCAAAATTTCTAACAAAAACCTTTTTTTTCGGTTAGTTTTAAGTCAGTTTTGTTACCATATCTCAGGTCTCAGTCCTTATAAGTCTTAAAAGAAATCAATTTAAGAATCATTTTCTGAAATAACCAAAGCTTTTAAGCGATTAATTGTATTTCGGTTTTGTTTTATGATTTCTTATGTTTTTCTCTGTTTTTCCCTTTTTATTGTAGGCTTTGTTAAGACATCAAAACACTGCATGACTTATAGGAAGAGTATTCTAAAAGACATTGTTTTTTATATAAATTAAATGATATTTAAATATTAATTATTATTAAAAACAAATTATTTCCGAGAAATTAACACAAAAACCAATGGTTTACAAAAGTGACACAAAAGCCATGATTTGGTTTCAAAACTATAGACAACTGACAGACAGAGAAACAGATTTATAAATATTTATAAATATATTTTCGATATTAAAAGGTTTGAACACAAAAAGTATTTTCTCAAACAAATCAATCGATTGATTAAATTCGAAGAAATCAATATTTTTCGTCACAAGACATGAGATAATTATATCAAAGGCCTCTTCAGACTGACTGACAGACTGTCTATAACTTCATAAACAATTGTAATTTAAAATTGCAATCAATTTATTGTCAAAAAACAGCAGAAATCAGTTTTATTGAGTTTATAATTGATTTCTCATTTGAAATACAAACTATTTTTTAGTATAAAATTACAGAAATGACGAGAAAACCATTGATTTCAATATTATTCTGATATCAGACCAAAAGATTCATTAAATTCTGTGAATAAATCACTTTTTGAATAATTCATTGAAAGTAACCTTAAAGTGAAAAACAATAACGAAAACCAATTAAACATATTTTGACATTAAATTATGGCTTTCCCTCAGAATTACATAAATGTTTAGCAAAACTTGTATTACATATAGAACTGTAAATTTCTCGACTTTATATATACATAACAAATATATATATAAGTTTATAAATTATTATATTTAATAATTAATTCAATAATAATGTGTTTAAACAAAACAATCAATCATTAGATCTGACGATTGGTTGCATTTCTCGGGCTTTAAGTTAATTAATGTCTAATTAATTAAACAAATGGACACAAAATTAATTTTAATCACATTTTTGTCGACAAATTATATAAACAAAAAGTCTCTCAATTATTATATAAATTATTTTCTATTGATTTCATCTATGATTTCAGTTTTTGTTTACTTTTATTAATGACTTTTCAGTGAATTATTGATTTGTTTTCATCTTTCAATTGGAATTCAAATAAATTGAGAACACATTTATTTGTGATTTATATTTGATTTTTAGTATAAAATCATGTTTTTCTCAATCAATCCATTAATAGATTTATAAGAAAAGTAATAATTTCTGTCTTTAATTAGGAATTCAATTGTTTTTAGGATTTTATTTCTCTTTTAATTATCGTTTCAATCGTTTTATAATTAAATATCGTTTTTAATTCAATTAATTAATTAATAATTCATTTCTTAGTGTTTTAATTATAATTATTATTAGACAACAAATTATACTTAAATTTGTTGCACTTATTTTCATACGATTTTTACCTTGCTTATTATTTATATTTGAATTGTCAGCACTGATACCTCTATCCCTGTGCTCATAGTTTGTCGTTACACTTGTTTTCGTACAGAATATTCTGTTCTTACAGAAAATAAACAGTTATTTACTAAATAATATCGAAACGCGATTTCTATAACAAACAACAAATATTTGTATATTACTATTAAATATATTTATAATCTATTGAATTATACGACTATTCAAATGATCTTGAATTTGAATATTAGGCTCTCTTTCTAGAAATTAATGAATGAATGATAAAATCGATGAAAAACAATGTTTTCTCATTTGATTATCGAAACAAATCTATTCCTGGTTTAAACACTTGTCTATCAAATATAAAGCTGTTTGAAGTGATAGAGAGGAAACCCCTTAAGGAAAGTCATCTGATTTCCACACAATTGTTACGAAAAACATATGAATAGGAATTTTAAATAAATAGAGAAATAATTTCTTCCAATTAATAGGATTTTCAACTGAATTGTCAAAACTTAAAGTGAAATAAATATAAAGTGTTTTCTAATTATTATTTTTAATATTATTAATGAAGAAAACTATTATTAATTATGAAAATTACGATTTTAATAATTGTATGAATAATATTCAAATTGATTAGGAATAGGATTTTACTATTGAATTGTTCTTGGTTAAGTTATTAATTATAATTGTATTAGAATTTAGATTTAATCGCAAATAATCTCTCATTTGTCTCATCAATGTATTTATCAGAAGAGTTCTCATCAGAAAGACGTGATTTTTTGAATTTTAAAAATTCAGTCAACAAGTTTTGTTTTGTTTTCATTCAAATGCTTTTAATTATTAGGACTTTATTAGGAGAAACTACAGTGTGATCCAAAGGGGTCACACTGTAAGAAAATTAGTTGAAAAACGAATATTCTCTCAGAATATATGAATAATACAAATATTTTTTCATTCAATTTCTATGTATTCTATAAAACTAAAGACGTTTTGGATTCAAATTCAGACAATAATTAATAATAATTGTGTAAAAAGTATTTGCATTTAAATTGATGTCAAGAATTTACAGTTCATTTTCCTCTCTATTCTTTGGGCACAAATTAAACGTTATTTTTAATATTGGTTTCGATTCATTCAATCGTTTGTTCGGTTGTATCCTAATTGCCTAATCTCTAATTCGCCTATACTGCTTGAACGTTTTGTTCGCGGATTAGGAATTAGGCCAATTAGGACCGTTGGTTCATTCATTCATTAAGTTATTTAAGTGTTGTTTCAAAGACTTTATTTAATTTTTTTACATTATTTCTTTAAATAATTATTGTTTTTAACGTTATTATCATATTTTAAATTTGAAAGAAAACCAATATATCTGAGTGTGTGCTCGATGAAAGTCACTAATCAATCATGCGATTAATTTTTCAGCAAATTTGTCTCAAAATTATGATTACCTTGCAAAATTTGAGTGATATTTAAAGAGAATATTTTGACATTCGCAAAATGTTTTAGAATCAGGGACAATTTAGATTTGTAATTTCAATTATGTAGGACTACTATATAAATTGGTATTTTATAGTTTGACCAAGTTTGATTTCAGGGAATTCTCAGATATATTGGAAAATATTGAATGAAATACCGGTTAAAAGATTATTTGAATTAAGACTTTAATCAATCAATTATTATAATTATTATAAACATTACTATAATTAGGAACTTATAGACAATTATTATGTCATTTGAATTCATTATAAAACAATTGTTACCCTATTTTCGTGTGTATAATCTGCGGATTATCTATGGAAAAAGTGAAAAAATTTTAAAAATATTTACCGCGGAAAATAGATGAGGTGAAATCTATATTTAAAAATTTTAAGAGGCTGTTCACTGCGGCCGTTCACTGCGGACTATACACACGAAAAAAGGGTAATTAATCTGTGAAAATATTTGTGTTATTATTAGACCTAACGTTAAGACAAATGAAATCCTAAGAGAAACTTAAAGCCCGTAATTGAAAAGCATTTTAAAATTATTGAACTAGTTACTTTTCATTTAATCAATTACTCATTAAGACAAACGGCACAATAAAAACCACAAACTCAAATTCCAAATTAGCTGGATACTTTCTAATTTAACCTGTTCAAATTTGCCATTTTCTACCCAAAAAACGTTTTGTTCTATAATTTAAATTGTATTCAAATGTTTAAAATTATGTCATAAAAAACAAATTACAATAAGAAGTAAAATATTTTTTCAAACAATTCTTATATTGTATTACAAATCGATTTTAAAGACTAAATAGTTTTCAATTGAAAGTTGTAATAAAAATTTGTAATTTTACTCAAATCTATTGGAAATGAGTTTTAAATTATTTTCAGTTAAACATAATCTGTATTTTTCGAGACATTTCTCTCGTTTTTAATCATTTCTGTGGTTTAAGGTCTTAGTTATGTTCCGATTTCGATATCAAATTGTATTTAATTATTATTATTATAATATAATTATGAAAATTCAAATTCTTTAGTCGTTTTTTAAAAAATATTATAAAAATTTTAAAATTTAGCGATTATTTAATAAACAATTATAAAAGAAACTTGGCTATTTATTAATCTAGGCCCCCAAGAATTGGTGCTTTTAAAAGCACCGCAATTTTACCTTGCACCTAAAAGCTTCAGTAAGAAATCAGCGATTAAAACCTTCAATATTTAATTAAAGTGGACTCTGTTTGCCGGACCCCTTCCTTGAATGAAGTCAGCCGTTATTAGCAATGTTTTGCCGATATTGGGATATTCTTTCTTCTGGTCTTCACTTAGATCCCGATTACCAGTGGTCACAAACATGTGCTTATAGTCCGGTCCGCCAAATGCGATAGAAGTCGTCTGATTGGCCGGGGTTTCTATCGAGCGCTCAATCTTTCCTGTTGTTTAATGAAAATAGACTTGGTTGAAACAAAACCACAAAAACCTTACCTGTCTTAGGATCTAATTGAATAATACGTCCCCCGAATATGATAGCAACCCATAGTTTGCCATTTTTGTCAATGGCCATACCATCGGGCAATTCTTCGTTCCGGAACTCAGGATTATCATTGAAGTCCAATAGAATCTGTCTGTTCGCTGAACCAAGACAATTTTATAAAAGATAATCAGTTTATTGATGGCTTACAAATTGTTCCAGTCTTCAGATCATAATTATAGGTATATATCTGTCGCTCCAAAGTGTCTGCGATATAGAAATACTTATTATCGAGACTCCAATCCATACCATTAGGTAAAGACATATTTGTAATTGGCGTCAGTTTTTGTCCATCCAATCTATAAAGAACTCCTCCATTAGGAATGGCTCCTTCATTGCCTTCATAAACGGAATTTCTAAGTGTACCGATCCATAGTCTACCCTTTGCATCAACTTTTCCGTCGTTAAACTTCTCGAACCCCACATTAGTGATATAGTGCTCGCACTTTGTCTTCCAATCAAATGTCAGCAAATGATTCCTTCGACTAATAATAAATTGATTCCTTCGATCAGCGATGGGTATAACCACAGAAATATAGTCTTTAAGATTGTATTTGTCTGTTCTCCCAGTCTTCCTATCCAAACGAATCACATCCCCAACAAACGTATTGACCTGAAATAAAGAGCTGGTGGTTTCGTCCCAAAAGGGCCCTTCGCCTAAGTGGTAAGCTTCATCACCGATAAATTTGATTCTCAAATTGCCTGGTTCACCCAGACTTTTATTCAGTGACAGAAACAGAATTAATGCAATAATTTTCATTTTGTAATAGTTGTGAACAGAATAATAACTGAGAGCTTTTATACAACAATTTAAAACAGACAATACTTTTTATTAATCATTTCTTTTATATGACATCACATCTGCTTATAATTTAGAGACAATCGGATGACAATTAAAAAACAGAGCGTCAAATGATCAAGGTGAAAGACAAATTATAAAATACATAGTGGTCTAACTCTTATATGATCTCTAACTTGATCATCCTGTTCTTAGTAGGCAAAATTCTTGTTTAAACTGAAATATTTACTAATTTGACCCACCACAACCACCACCAAGATTAACACATGTTATTTGAATAACTTGTCATTCGACTGTCTCTGATACTAATTAATCCGTTTGTGGAATGTTTTAATAATTTTATACAACATTTTAACAAATAATAGGATTTCTTCTAATGTTTGCCTATTTTTCTGCCATATGTTATCAACGATTACAAAATGAAATTTTCCCATAATTTATTACCTTGTCTCAATTATACATTCTTATCTTTTGGCACGTTTACCCTTGGAATAATTTTCAAAATTCTCCGATGCATTTTAAAAACAATGAATATAATTAAATGGTTGAAAGTTTAATCAATAACCCATAAAATTTACTAACATTAGACAAGACGATGATTTAACTCGTTCGTTTTCAGAATAATTGCATCAAGGTTAATTGGAGCGGAAAAAATGTTGACGCGGATGATAAATGGCATGATAACATGGTTTTATTTATAATAAATTATACAAAGTTACAACGTGTATAAGTATAAAAATATTACCTAGATAAGGTTTACTACATAATAGTCGATAAATTAGTCGTCATAAAAGTAGCATGTCTATTTATCAACTTTGGTTGTCAAAAGTTGATACTTTTAAAAAGACCTGCACATTAAAAGTTTATGTAAAATAAGGGTTTAAAACATTTAATTAAAGTGGACTCTGTTTGCCGGACCCCTTCCTTGAATAAAGTCAGCCGTTATTAGCAATGTTTTGCCGATATTGGGATAGCCCTTCTTCTGGGCTTCAGTTAGATCACGATTACCAGTGGTCACAAACATGTACTTATAGTCAGGTCCGCCGAATGCAATAGAAGAGGTCTGATTGGCCGGCGTTGCTATCGAGCGCTCAATCTTTCCTGTTGTTTAATGAAAATAGACCTGTGTGATTGAAGTTTATGTGCAAAACCAGATAAACTACCTGTCCTAGGGTCCAATTGAATAATACGTCCCCCAAAAATGATGGCAACCCATAGTTTGCCATTTTTATCGATGGCCATACCATCGGGCAATTCTTCCTTCCGGAAATAAGGGTTATTGTTGAAGTCCAATAGTATCTTTCTGTTCCCTGAACCAAACTCAATTTTATAAAACATATTCAGTTTATTAATGTCTTACAAATTCTTCCAGTTTGCAAATCAAAGTTATAGGTATATATTTGTCGCTCCACAGTGTCCGCGATATAGAAATACTTATTATCGAGACTCCAATCCATACCATTAGGTAAAGACATTTTTGTAATTGGCGTCAGTTTGTGTCCATCCAATCTATAAAGAGCTCCTCCATTACGAATGGCCCCTTCATTGCTCTCATACACGGAATTCCTAAGTGTACCGATCCATAGTCTACCCTTTGGATCAACTTTTCCATCGTTGAACTTTTCAAACCCCACATTTGTAATATAGTGCTCGCACTTTGTCTTCCAATCAAATGTCAGCAAATGATTCCTTCGACTAATAATAAACTGATTCTTTCGGTCAGCGATGGGTATAACCACAGAAATATAGTCTTTAAGATTGTATTTGTCTGTCCTCCCAGTCTTCTTATCTAATCGAATCACATCCCCGACAAACGTATTGACCTGAAATAAAGAGTCTGTTGTTTCGTCCCAAAAGGGCCCTTCGCCTAAGTGGTAAGCTTCATCACTGATAAATTTGATCCTCAAATTGCCATGTCCACCCAGACTTCTATGAAGGGATAGAAACAGAATTAATGCAATAATTTTCATATTTGTAATCGTGCAGAAAAAACCAGAGCTCTTGAACAATAATGACAATCGGATGAGAATTAAAAGCAGAGCGTCAAATGATCAGGGTGAATACAAATTATAACATACGTAGTGATCTAATTCTATCATGACTTTGTTCTCAATTGTTTTGATTTGATTAAAATGTTGACTAAAGTTACCATTGTTACCTTTACCATCACCATTAACAGCAGGGATGGGCTTGGTCTTCGATTTCAGGGGGGGGGGATTTTTCAAACTCGATCTCAGGGGGGGGATCAGGTAGGGGATAAAATG
>JAQGAR010000325.1:0-17076 GCA_034697865.1 Oribatida sp. | reverse complement strand
AATTTTTCTGTGAAATACCCCCCCCCCCCCCTGAGGTCGGGTACCTTGGGCACCACTGATTAAAAGTCAAATATACTCACAAAGAGCCTCTGAACTTGGCCAGTTCTCTGAGCAATACCATTAGAGGGCCGTAAACTCTGAACGTTTTACTCTGGCTATAGTACTGGCTCATATCATAATTAATATACGGAACATAAAATGCGGCCACAAATAAAATTGTTTCGGTTACATTTCCATCGGTGAACTTTGCATTCATAAAACCATCATCCAACGGTTTAACAAAGTCAACAAAATTATCCGACACCATTTTACAGCATTATTAATGAAAATGTTCTAGATAAATATTAATTGCTTTTAGTTAAACAATTTTTGCACTTTACCTTTGTGTAAAACTAACTTGTTAATGGTTTATTGATGTGAAGAACATTTTATTCTTGAAAACAAAAGAATTAAAGTAATTATTTTTATTATTGATCAGGATAAAGGTAATTAGTTGTCAGGTTAATTATATATGTGACTTGTTTTGCAAATCTAACATTCTTGATTAGTTTCACGAATTCTTAAATAATTATGTTTTTCTTTAATGGATGTTATGCAAGTTAATTTATATTAAAGGATAAATTTGAACTTGAGAAATTCTAAATATGCTATAAGACTAGAAATACATAAACCAAGCATGAGCAAGATGAAAACATCATTAACTTGATTCAATAAAAGAACATCAAATTCAAACTCAGAACAAGAAGAGACTTCAAAACTGTTATTTGACATCAAGATGTCCCTTGTCCATTTTCCATATAAGCCTGATTCTCTTGTCATTGTGATGCTAGAACAAAATAAAACAAAATAAAGTCTTATAATAATTTGTCTAGATAACTTACTAGTTGTTAAATTCATTCAATGTTGCTTGGTGAGTAGTCTCAGGAACAAGTATAAAATAAGCCGCATGTCCTCCCCCCTGCTCAGATATGTGAAGTTCTTTCATAGAGTATTTTTCGGTAGAATTTGCTAGTGTTTGAAGATGTGCAAGATGGTAAGCCAGGGTCAGTTTATTATGAATATAAGCGGATCGACCGGAGGACAAATCGGTCCTCATTTTTAAGAGAAAACTTTCGTTAAGGTATTGTCTGGATTCAAATTGTTTGATTCTTGGTCTAAAATTATTTGCCATGTTAGTTTGAGAGGAACTGGCATATTTTGTTATTAGTTCGACATTCAGGGCCATAATCTCTACTTCTGATCTAGCATAGAGGTCATACCAAGAGTCTATGATCCTGTTGGGTATGGCCCTCACCACATAGTCCAGGATTGAATTGCAAAACATTATTGTTATAATTAATGCGAATAATAACCAAGATCCTATTAGATATCTTGAAAATAGACCAGAATTACTCAATGATCTAGGAATGCCTTGTAGCAAGATCACTGTGATCAAGTGGTAAAATATTTTTAACGATTGTTTTAACCTTTGACCATTGTTGTACTTGGCGGATAAGAGCAGAGCTAAAATTACCAAGCAGCCCAATAATAAGAAACAAAAATCAGCATGCAGAATCTTGAAATAGACAAATAGTTCATATCTCCCTGGATATATACGATACGCGATATGACTGAGATCTTGGTAGTCAATTATATTTGAGCTGGAGAATTTTATGCCATCATTATTGAAAAAGGAATTATAAAAAGATAGAACCCAGGGATCAGCAGCTCTCAGTATAAAATGAGGCGGGTCTTTGAGCAGTACCGTCTTCATTATGTCAAAACTAGTTACGCTTGCTGAAAGTTGAAGCCTGGAATTTGAAAAATTACCATGAAATTATAAATTTACTAAAAAAACCAGGGGTGTACAACCTTGCACACACCTGCTAAAACTTTGTTTAAAAAATACCTTGACCCTTTTTTCTCAGCAAAGCATTTCATCAGTTGAATGAGTGGACCGCAAAGAATATTTTCGAAAGCTTGCGTTAATTGATTAAAAATGACACTGGTGATCAAGAAAGGCAATACTTCAATTGACATAAACGAGATTGGTTCACTGGTGGCCTTCAAATATTTTGGCTCCCAGGTCATATTCACAAAGCGCAAACATGTATCCAATTTCATCGTGCTCAAATGACCATATAATGTTTTATTTATATTTTTTTGTTTAAGCAAATTATCTTAAGCTGTTTGTTGTTTTCGCTAATCATTTATTCACCATGGCAATCTTTATTCAAAAATAATGATTATATTAATGATAAGAATCATATAATAATTCAGTTTTTCAAATATGTCTAGTTCATCATGGGCTTTTCAATAATTTGCATAATTATATATTTATGTTTTTGACTCAATGGAATTTTTTGTTAATGTCTCTTATTCTTTATCTTGGTACATTTAGTGTACTTGAGATGACCTACATTAAGACTTTTAATCAAGGGTTTAATAAATAACTAATTTTATGGTTTACCAAGCTCTTTTCTTTGCAAGAGCAATTTGCAAGCTCATGACATTTTTAGATTTTGTTCTTTTCTTTTTACTTGATAAGACATTATACCTACAATATTTAGCTAGCTGAGTCTCTAAAAAATAAACTATCAATGATATGGAAAGACCAATAGTTATTATATAGAAGACATCACGTGACTGTTTAATTGACAATTGATTGAACATGAACAAGGTCTCAGTTTGTGAGCCATCAAAAATGCCTACATAACGGTCTGAGCTTATGGCATCCTGAGTCCATTTGTCATAGATTCCAGATTCTTTAGCCTGGGTTATTCTATAAAATAAACAATTAGCTTTCTTTAATTGAACTAGTTAAAAGAAAAAATTAACAGGTTAATAATTACATTATATTGAGTTTGGGCAGTAAGTGCTGTCCCGTTGATTCCAATAAAGTCATAAAATATGGCTCGGTACCTCCACCTTGCTTGGAAATGTGCAGGTTGCCCAATAGGTTGGGATATTGATGACCATAAACAGTTTGCAAATGAAACAACTGATAAATAAGTGTCAATTTGTTCTTGACATATGCTGAGCCGCCCGACCATAATTCAAACACAAGATTATCAGTAAAGGAATGATTTAAAAACTGCTCAAAAGGAAAGGGTGGTTTCATTCGCATTTTGAAACTGCGGGTCATTTGGCTGTCAGTCTCCAAAAACTTGACCATGGCATCGGACTCCTGTGCAATTATTTTGACCTTGGAATTTTCGTATAGGTCCTGCCAAGAGTCTATAACTCTATCAGGGTTACTCCTAACCATGTCTTCAAGGATATAGTTCCGAAATACAGTAGAAATCAACATGACAGTTATTAACCAAGGGCCAATTATGGCTGAAGAAAATGCTCCATCAGTTGTCAGGGTTGGCTTAATGTAGGAGAATGTGCTAGTAAACAATATAAAAATGTTGTCGAGTATTTTCAAATAATTTTTGAATCTTGTTAAAAGCCCAGAAATAAAAACGAGCAAAACTGCCATGGTCAAAGTGAAATCAAAACCTAATGTTTTCAAGAAAGAGAACAACTCGTGTGATCCTGGGTGTTTAAGGTATGCGATATGACTGTTTTGCTGGAAGCCTATGGCCTTGGTTATAACTATATCAAGACCAAATTTGTTCACAAAGTTCTTGTAGAAAATAACTGATGATGCTGAATAGGCCGCCAAATATAAGCTTGGTTTCATAGATATGATCTGGGTTAATATTTCCATTTTATCGTGAGATGGTTCAATTAGTAGAAGTCTAAATTTCAACTTTATTTATCAGCATAAAAATAAGCAAGTTTAATTTACCTGGAATTTGTCTTTTGGGCAAAAATTGTCAGCAAAAATATTAATGGACCACAAATTTGTTTGATAGGAGCTTCTAGGTTAGTACCTAGCTTATTATATAAGACAAATGGCAAGGTCATAAAGGGGATAAACGTAATCGTCTCGTTTAATAACTCGATATTTCCAGAAAAATATGTTTTATTTGAATTGAACTCGACACAATTCTTTGAAAACATATTTACAGCTTAATGTTAAACACTTTATGTTATCAGAATGATAAACCAGGATATTTAGATCAAATGAATAATTAAGAATAGAAAACAAAGCGATTAAAGTTGTTAATTATTATCTTGAAGTGTAGAGGTTTATTTAATGGTTTATTTGAAATCAATAAACTAGCACACGCATGAAACTATCAACTGTAGTATATTATCTGTTTGTCCTTGTAAGAATTTCAAAGCGATCTTTATTTTAGAAAAAACATTATTATATACTTGAACATGCTTGATTATCGTGATTAACATTCAAAAGATATTACACCTTGGTGGTTGTAAATTAGACAGTTTTGATATACAATATAACCCTTATTCAATATAGATATGACATCAGTCCATACATATACTCAATGTTAAATATTTCATTTGAAATGTCCTTGCATTTAAAATTTTTAGCACTTTAAAAACATGTTACCTGGGACCATTACTTTCTAGTTTTTTTTATGCAAATAAAACTTATAATAAGTACCAAGTTTTAGTAATTAATAATAAGGCGCTTAAATTAAAACTTTAAATTGAATAAGATGAAATACAGAATTGATGTTTGTATTCAATAAAATGGCAAACATTTTATACAATAATTGTAATTAGTATTCATTAATCTCATATTTTAATGATTAAACAAATCAAATTTTAATTTCCATCGTGGAGTTTAATTGAATCTCATATCTATATTGAATAAGAGGCAAACAGTAAATTTGCAAATATCGCTATCTATTGGCGAAGACTCTATTGAAGTTTACAAATAATTAGTAAATTGATGATGTAGTAATAAAACTTTGACCCATCTTAAACTCCAATTTCATTTTCATCATTAATTTCTCCAGTTTGAGGCAATTCAATGATTTATTCTCGTTCTTTCTTATTAACATGAAGGTCTACCAACTCCAGGACTTCAACCTAAATCGATTTTGATCTTGGTTTCAACATTTGTTTAGGATTGGTCACTTTTGAGCTTTTATCATCATTAACCTTGTAATTTGATTGAATGTGATTTGCTAAAATTTCACCCTGATAACATATCAATGAAAGACAAGATCCAATAATTAACAAATAGAGCACATCAGTAGCTTGGCCCATTTTCAGCTCTTCGAACTTGAAAAAATCACCTTGTTCAGTACTTTCAAACAATTCCAGGAAACGGTCTTCACGTAGAGTTAAATCCACCCAATGATCATGAATTCCTGATTCTCTCAACTGACCTATTCTATATTTCAACATGTTAAATTCAAAATTCCTAGTATATTCATACTTACAACTTATTTAACTTAGGAAGGTAAGGTAGGCCAGTTTGTTCTGATACCCCGGCAAAGACTGGCACATGCTCCCCGCCCATTTTTGATATATGTAAGAGGCTTAGAAAATCTGATCTACCCTCATCCAAAGTCATCAGGTTCATATATTTCAGTACATAGATCAGTGACAATTTGTTGAAGACAAAGGCCGAGCCCCCGGATGTCAGTTCAGAAGAGAGGTGTCGCATGAATTCTAGGTCAAGGAGTTTGTTGAACTGGAAATCTTCGATTCTATCAAGGAAATTCTTAGCCATGTCCTCCTCTGAGCTCTTGGCGTAATTAGTCAAAAGATCTCCGGATTCAGAAATGATCTTGATATTAGGTGTTCTGTAGAGGTCATCCCAAGAATCAATTACATGGTCAGGTATATTAAAGACCATATCCTCGAGGATATAATTACGAAACAAAATGCTGATGAATGTTATCATTATTAACCAAGAACCAATAATTATCATTGAAGTGGTTCTCCAGGGTATGGTTAGTTTTGGCATATGATTAGAAAAGGTAGACATGAAAAGGCTTAATGAGTTTTCTAAAAAAGATCTTGTTGATTTGCTCAAGCAAGTAAGAATGACGGCGAATAAGAATAAGCTTGATAAAGTTAGTCCGCCGCTAACTGGCCTAAAGCGTTGGAAATATTTGAACCTCTGCTTATGTCCAGGGTACTTTCTGTAGGCGATATGGCTGAGTTCCATAACAGTAATTGTGTCCGTGTGAAGTACTGGATAATCTGCTTGTTGGAGGTTATCAACGATCATGTTCCACATAGTAGCCGGCAAAGCCGATAAATGGAAATGTGGTTGATTCTCAATTAAAGACATCATTGCTTCCATAGCATCTGTCGTGGGTGGTATCATTTGCAACCTGGTGAAAGTGGAATTTCACAACTTGTTAATCTAACAGTGAATAATAAAATGTTATTTAAACTTAAGAAATTCACCTTGTATTATGCATGAGAGCGAAACTTTTCAGCATCAATATGAAGGGCCCACATATTTGATACACCTCTGCATTAATGTCGTCCAGCGGTCGGTTGTATATCACATATGGAAAGGTCATTATAGGGAAAAAAGTAAAAGTATCATTGAATTTTCCGTCGGTATCATCGAAAAAACTTGTCTTGTTGAATGGAACACAGATTTTGCTAGACATTGTGTTTGATAATGTACCAGTTCAGATTATCCAAACAAGTTTAGTTAAAATAGAGTATTCACAAATCAATTTTCTGATACCTTGAGTAAAAATCAATATAATTTTTGAAATTTAATCGCACTTAAACAATATTTTTTTTATTTATTTTTGGACCTGATTAAAATTTTCACCTGATCATTTAGGACATTTAAACTCACCTTACGCAGTTTAATATGAGCCACAATAATTCATCTTTAAAACATCATTCACGATCTAAAAAAATGAACATAATAAGAAATAATTAAACTAGTTATTTAATTACTTTTTTAGATCTATTTTTTTCATTAAGAAATTTTTTTTTACTTGTAAACAACTTAATTGATGTTACTAGAATAAAATCATTTAATTGAATTTCAAATAATATATTCTATACAATCATTGAATTATTAACCATTAACCTTGTTCAATAAATTGATATAAAAGTAGCTCGACACAATTCTTTGAAAACATATTTACAGCTTATTTTTAGACTTTATGTTATCTGGATGATAAACTATGTTATTTAGTTTAATCAAATGAATAATTAAGAATAGAAAACAAAGCAATTAAAGCTGTTAATTGTTATCTTGAAGTATAGAAGTTAATTCAATGGTTTATTTGAAATCAATAAGCTAGCACATGCTTGAAACTATCAACTGTAGTATACTATCTGTTTGTCCTTGTAAGAATTTCAAAGCGATCTTTATTTTAGAAAAAAAACATGATTATATACTTGAACATGCTTGATTATCGTGATTAACATTCAAAACATATTACACCTTGGTGGCTGAGAATTAGACTTGTTTGATATAAGATATAATCCATATTTAATATAGATATGAAATCATATCTATATTGAATAAAGTTGAACAGTAAATTTGCAAATACCGCCATCTTTTGATGTCTCAATTGAAGTTTACAAATAACTAATAAACTCTTAAAACTTTGACACATCTTAAACAACAATTTCTTTTTCATCATAAATTTGCTCATAATCATTTTGAGGCATTTGAATAATTTGTTCTTTCTTATTAACAGGAAGGTCTACCAACTCCAGGACTTCAACCTAAATCGAATTTGATCTTGGTTTCAACATTTGTTTAGGATTGTTCACTTTTGAGCTTTTATCATAATCAATCTTGTAATTTGATTGAATGCGATTTGTGAAAATTTCACCCTGATAACATATCAATGAAAGACACGATCCAATAATTAACAAATAGAGCACATCAATAACTTCCTCAATTTGCAGCTCTTCGAACTTGAAAAAATCACCTTGTTCAGTATCGTCAAACAATTCCAAGAAGCGGTCCTCGCGTAAAGTCATATCTACCCAATGATCATAAATTCCAGATTCTTTGAGCCTGCTGATTCTAAATAGATCAACATGTTTGATTTTCAATTAAAAATAACCTAGTTTTTGCTCACATAACATTAATTTTGGGAAGGTAAGGTAGACCAGGTATTTCGGGCACCATGGCAAAGTATGGCACCTGCTCTCCGTAGGTTTTGGAAACATGCAGGAGCTTTAGAAAATCTGGTCCATTCTCTCTCAGAGTCATCAGGTGCAGATATTTAAGCACATAGATAATTGTCAGCTTGTTGAAGACAAACGCCGAGCGCCCGGATGTCAGTTCAGAAACGACGTGTCGCATGAATTCGGGGTCAAGTAATTTGTCCATACTGAAAGTATTTCCTTCTATTCTACCTTTGAAATTCTTAGCCATGTCATCGTTTGGTTCCTTTGCGTAATTAGTCATAAGATCTCCGGATTCAGAAATGATCTTGACATTAGGAGGTGCTCGGTAGAGGTCTTCCCACGAATCAATTACCTGATCCGGAATATAAAAGACCATATCCTCGAGGATATAATTTCGAAACAAAATGTTGATGAATGTTGTCGTTATTAGCCAAGAACCAATAATTATCATTGAGGAGGTCCTCCAGTGTTTGCTTAGTTTTGGCATATGATTAGAAAAGGTAGACATGAAAAGGCTTAATGAGTTTTCCAACAGTGATCTTGCTGATTTACTCAAGCAAGAAAGAATGACCGCTAACAAAAGTAAACTTGATAGCGTTAGGACACCAATAATCGGCCTCAAGTGTTGGAAAAACTGGAACCTCTTCTCATGTCCAGGGTACTTTCTGTAGGCGATATGACTTAGTTGCATGATGCTAATTGTGTCGGTGTGAAGCATCGATTGATTCCATAGTTTGTGCGCTTCATCCAGCATAGGCCACATAGTAGCCGGCACCGCAGCCAAGACCAAATGTGGTGGATATGCTGCCAATGACAGCATTGACTCAAAAGCATTTCTTGCTGGTTGCATCATTTGCAGCCTGGTCATACTAAGCTGTTTTAAACATGCTTATCTAATTAAACAATTGAAAAATTACCTTGCATGATGCATCAGAGCAAAATTTTTCAACAATAACATTAAGGGCCCACAAATTTGATAGACCTCTGCATTGACGTCGTCCTGAGCCCGGTTGTATAACACAAAAGGAAGGGTAAGAACGGGGAAAAATGTGATCGTCTCGTTGAATTTGCCACCGGTTTCATCGAAGAAACTGGTCTTGTTAAATGGAACACAAATTCTGCTAGTCATTTCTATTCATGTATGTTTCACTGTAGATATATCTAAAATATCACAATATCTAGATAATCACTTCACCAAGACTATATATAGTATTATCAGAATTATTTTTACTAGAAATATTAATTGCTTTTCATTTGAATTAATGAGTCCTCCCCTAGAGCAAATATTTTTAAAATAATAAGACCCTATTTATTAGATTATTAAACCTATTCTCGTATTGAAAAATGGAGAGTGTGATCGATTTTTTTAATCAAGATTAATATGAATGTATATGTGATATAAATTTTGTATTTGGTATTATCATGTATTATTTATTATGTATTATGTAATATGCTAATAATACGTCTTTAATGGTTACTAAGGTCGTCTGTCGCGGAAAGGATATTCTTGTATTATGTATTATCATGCATTAATTATTTTGTATTATGTAATATGTTACAAAATACAAATTACATAATATATAATATATGTCACATATACATTTATATTGTTTACCTTGTTTAAAAAAATCATATTTCCTTTCCTTAATTCTTTTAGCTGCCCTATCTTATTTAAATCAAAATCTTTAATTTGATCTTGATCATGTGAAAGATTTAGAAAAATTAGACTACCGTCATCTACATATTTCAGTGCATAGATCAGACTAACGCTCTAGGTACATTCTAGCCTATTATATTTATTCTTCGGTATTAATTAACTTGCACAAGATTCAATAAAAAAAACTAGAGCATAAAGTGTGCGGTTGAAAGTAATTCTTTTGGAAACATTTAGTTTACTAGCTTATTGAGCTATAAAATGGTGTCGGATAATTTTGTTGACTTTGATAAGCAGTTGAATAATAGCTTGATGAAAGCAAAGTTTACTGATGAAAATGTAACCGAAACAATTTTATTTGTTGACGCAACTTTTGTTCCTTATATTAATTATGATATGAGCCAGTTCTATAGCCAGAGTAAAACGTTTAGAGTTTACGGCCCTTTAATGGTGTTGCTCAGGGAGCTGGCCAAGTTCAGAAACTCTTGGTAAGTATATCAAAAATTTCATTGATATAACACTTTATTTTAAATCATTTTGATATCCTAAGGCTGGAAATGTATAAACCCCCAGAATCATCCGATGAAATGATAGGGTATTTAGATGAGGCTCCGCCCAATTTCCTTCTTACCTTGTCAGATGCCTCTACATATATGATTTACACGGAAAATTTTAAAGACATGCTGAATTCACCATTTTCATTTACAAGAACAATTGACTTTTCAGAGGAGGGCCACATTGCCTACAAAAAATATCCAGGAGATGAACCAGTTTTCTCTTCCTTCTATAAGATTGACTCTTGGTTCATAATCTTATATTTGATTACATTATTATTTCTCACATTTGTTTTATCGCTAAAGAAAAGAAATATTTGGAATATTTTCCAAATATTTATCGAATGTTCATCTGTTCTCTTCACAAAAGAACTACATAAAACACTCAGAATGAAGAGCCTTGCCCATCGGTTTATTATTTCGTCATGGCTTATTGCATGCATGTTTATCTCAATAATGTATTGCAGCATAATCCTAGATGAAAAAGTTAAAACAATACCGATGAAAGTGATTGATTCTTGGGATGATCTACTTAAAAGGGAGGAGGTGCAAATTGTGGCCATCAGAGAGGACTATTTCAACCAAATTGTCCAAAATGAAGATTCACCAGAAGCTTTGAATTTTCGCAAAAGAGTGAAAGAGAGTTCACATGGAGATCGGTTTAACCCAGATTTTCTTCTGAGCTTGGGCAAAAATATATCTTTGGGTCAAACCGCGTATATCCTAAAGAGGTTGACTCTCATCTTTCTCTTGATTGAAATTGCGAAATTGAGAGGGGACAATCAGTTTTTAGATAGCTTGCATGTCTCAAGATTTGGTGGACCAGAAATGCCTTATTTCCTTTCATCAATGCTTGATAAGGACCATCCTTATGTGATTGATATGAACAAGATGTATTAAATCAAATAAGAATTATTAATTTTTGAAATTGTTCTCAATTGTTTACCTAGAATATCGCGGAGCACAGAAACTGGTTTATATTCCAAATGGAAAAAGTATTCGCTCAAAGATAATGGATACGTGGGCATTTACGATTTAGTTTTGAAGGAGGATCTTTTCAAATTCGAAGAAATCACTTTAAAACAAATAGACGAGGAATTTTATATGTATCTTTTTGGTGAATCTATTGCAAGTTCCATGATCATAATCGAATGTATTTTATTTGTAATTTCTCAAAAGTGGACATCACATCGGGAAAAGAAAAACTTTGTTTCTGTAACTAGGAAATGAATTCGTTTACAGCAAGTCATTTAGAAATTACACTTAAAAGCATCTGTGTCAGCCTGGTCGGGCCAGGCAAAAAGGTTGATTCAGATGATACCAAAGTAATCTCTAATTGAATAAATTAAACTATCTATTTTTAGATTTCAAATCGATAGACATCTCTATAATAACGTCAAAAATATTCATCTAATGGGAGGAATCATTGAAAAAATAGTCTTAATTAATGGCAAAAATAGTTCAGTTCATATTAAATACATTTGGTAGACAATACCCGCTATATAACTTACCTTCCCTACAATAAATAATAAAAATAATTACTTTAATTCGTTTGTTTTCAAGAAGAAAAATATAAATGATGACCAATAAACGATATCAAGCTATTTCAGACAGAGGTTTACAGAAAGGCGAACACAAAAAGTGTGTAGTTGAAGAAAATTTATTTGGGAAACCTTTTATTTATTAGCTTATTTGGCTATAAAATGTTTTCGGATAATTTTGTTGACTTTGATAAGCAAATAATAGTTTAATGAAAGCAAAGTTTACTGATGCAAATCTAACCGAAACAATTTTATTTGCTGCCGCATCTTTTGTTCCGTATGTTGATTATGATCTCAAAAGTTGACATTCCTGCATCATTCATTAAAAAAAACCAGAACAGAATTTTATAATTGTTTGTGGAAACCATCAAGTAAGAATTGAAAAACAAACCACATATATAATTAAACCAAAAATTAATCACCTTCTTCATAATTAACTTATTTTTTTTGTTTTCAACAAAAACTGAACAACTGTTATAGATGATCAATAAACAATTTAGTTTTACACAAATGAATACAGAAGGATGAAAACAAGTGTGTGATTGAAAGTAAATCATTTGAAAACATTTATTTTACTATCTTATTGAGCTATAAAATGGTGTCGGATAATTTTGTTGACTTTGATAAGCAGTTGAATAATAGTTTAATGAAAGCAAAGTTCACTGATGCAAATGTTACCGAAACAATTTTATTTACTGCAGTATCTTTTGTCCCTTACATTAATTTTGATATGAGCCAGTTCTATAGCCAGAGTAAAACGTTTAGAGTTTCCGGCCCTTTAATGGTGTTGCTCAGGGAGCTGGCCAAGTTCAGAAACTCTTGGTAAGTATATCAACAGTTAATTAACAGTATATTAATTATATTAACACTCAATTAAGCTTGAGGTAATTTATTTATTTTAAATCATTCTAATACCTTAAGGCTGGAAATGTATAAACCACCACAGTTTGCCGAAGAAATGATGGAGTGCTTAATTGAAGTCCATCCCAATTTCATTCTTACCTTGACAGATGCCTCTTCATATATAATTTACACCGATAATTTTAAAGACATGCTGAATATACAATTTTTAATTACAAGAACAATTGACTTTTCAGAGGAGGGCCACATTGCCTATAAAAAATATCCAGGAGATGAACAAGTTTTCTATTCCTCTTTTAAGTTTGACCCTTGGTTCATAATCTTATATTTGATCACATTATTATCTCTCACATTTGTTATATCACTAAAGAAAAGGAACATTTCGAATATTTTTCAAATATTTATTGAATGTTGGTCTGTTCTGTTCACAAAAGAATTACATAAAACACTCAGAGTGAAGAGCCTTGCCCATCGTTTCATTGTATCGTCATGGCTTATTGCATGCATGTTTATCTCTATAGAGCATTGCAATATAATCCTAGATGACAAAGTTAAAACAATACCGATGAAAGTGATTGATTCATGGGATGACTTACTTAAAAGGGAGGAGGTGCAAATTGTAACCATCAGGGAGGACTATTTCAATCAAATTGTCCAAAATGAAGATTCACCAGAAGCTTTGAATTTTCGTAAAAGGGTTAAAGAAATTTCACATGAAGATCGCTTTGACCCTGATTTTCTTCTGAGCTTGGGCAGAAATATATCATCCGGTCAAACCGCGTATATTCTAAAGAGGTTGACTCTCATATTTCTCTTGATTGAAATTGCGAAATTGAGAGGAGACAATCAGTTTTTAGAAAGCTTGCATGTCTCAAGATTTGGTGGACCAGAAATGCCTTATTTCCTCACGTCATTGCTTGATAAGGATCATCCTTATGTGATTGATATGAACAAGATGTATTAAAGCATTTAAGAATTATTAATTTTTGAAATTGTTCTCAATTGTTTACCCAGAATATCTCGAAGCACAGAAACTGGCTTATATTCAAAGTGGAAAAGGGACTCGCTTAAAGATAATGGATACGTGGGCATTTTCGATTTAATTTTGAAAGAGGATATTTTCAAATTCGAAGAAATCACTTTCGAACAAATGAACGAGGAATTTTATATGTGTCTATTTGGTGCATTTATTTCAAGTTCCCTGTTCATATTCGAGTTTATTTTATTTGTTATTTCTCAGAAGCGGACATCACATCGGAAAAAGAAAAACGTTGTTTTTGTATCTAGGAGAAGGCATTCCAGAATTCGTTTACAGCAAGTCATTAAGAAATGAAATTAAATTTGTTAATTATCCCCATAATAATGCTTCATTTCATTTACACCCCCTCCTCTTGAACTGGTTTTACTAAATCAAACTGGAATGAGTTCAGCCCATAAACAATTTGCGTTAAATGAATAAATTAATATTGATCAATAAAATGTTTATTATAAAGATGTCCTTGTTAAATATAATGAAGATTACAATTAGTTTAATAAATAAACGGAAAATAATTTTCAACAATATTTATCTAATGGGCAGAATCATTGAAAAAATATTCTCAATTAATATACTTAGCAAAATTATTTCACAGCCTTTGCTTATTTACTCAAACAAGAAAGAATGCTCGATAACAAAAATATACTTGATAGCGTTTGGACACCAATATTTGGGCTCAAATGTTGACAAAATTGGAACCTCTCCTCATGTCCAGGGTACTTTCTGTAGGCGATATGACTGAGTTGCATGATATTAATTGTGTTGGTGTGAAGCATTGATTCAATAGCTTGCATTGTTTCTAATTAGCTTGCAAAACAATAATGTGACATAATTCAATTAAAAAAGTAGAACATAATATTTTCATAATTAGCGAAAATCAAGTTAGAATTAAAAAAAACAAATCACTTATATATTTATAAACAGAAAATTAATTGCCTTCATTACAATAAATAATAAAAATAATTATTTTAATTCGTTTGTTTTCAACAAGAAAAATGTTATCAATGATGAATAAAATATTATCAAGTTAGTTTTACATAAAGTTATACTTAAGGGTGAATAAGAAAAGTGTATGGTTGAAAGCTATTCTCAATTAATATACTTGGCAAAAGTATTACCGTTTAACATACAAATACAATTCTGTAGACATGCAATATCAGCTAGGTAACATAGAAACAATTAATGTTTTATTCATTTTCTGTTTACTTACAACTCAATAGAGAGATATTATTTTATTTAACCATTAAAATAGGTTAAAATGATGTCGGATAATTTTGTGGATTTTAATAAACCTCTGGATGGTTATATGAAAGAAAAGTTCACTGATGCAAATGTTACCGAAACAATTTTATTTGCTGTCGCATCTTTTGTTCCTTATATTAATTATGACATGAGCCAGTTCTATGGCCAGAGTAAAACGTTCAGAGTTTACGGCCCTCTAATGGTGTTGTTCAGGGAACTGGCCAAGTTTCGAGAGTGTTGGCAAGTATATTTAACAGTCTTAATTATGTGAATAAAATTTGGATAAAATTTTTATTTTAAATCATTTTAATACTATAAGCCAGCAGAATCAGCCGATGAAATGATAGGTTATTTCATTGAAGCACCACCAAATTTCATTCTTACCTTGACAGATGCCTCAACATATGTAACTTACAGTGAAAATTTGAAAGACATGCCTGATATGGCTTTTTCAATTACAAGAACAATTGACTTTTCAGAGGAGGGTCACATTGCCTACAAAAAATATCCAGGAGATGAACAAGTTTTCTCTTCTTTTTATAAATTTGACTCTTGGTTCCTAATCTTATTTTTGATTTCATTATTATCTCTCACATTTGTATTATCACTAAAACAAAGAAATATTTGGAATATTTTTCAAATATTCATTGAATGTTGGTCTGTTGTCTTCACAAAAGAATTACCTAAATCACTTAGATTGAAGAGCCTTGCTTATCGGTTTATTATATCGGCATGGTTGATTGCTTCCATGTTTATATCGATAATGTTTTGTAATAATATCTTGGATGAAAAAGTTAAAAAAGTACCGATGAAACTGATTGATTCTTGGGATGACTTACTTAAAAGGGAGGAGGTGCAAATTGTGGCCATCAAAGAGGACTATTTCAACCAAATTGTCCAGAATGAAGATTCACCAGAAGCTTCAAATTTTCGCAAAAGGGTGAAAGTGGTTTCACATGAAGATAGGTTTAACCCTGATTTTCTTCTGAGCTTGGGCAGAAATATATCATCCGGTCAAACCGCATATACTCTTAAGAGTTTAACTCTCATTTTTCTCTTAATTGAAATTGCAAAATTAAGTGGGAACAATAAGTTTTTGGAAAGCTTGCATGTCTCAAAGTTTGGTGGGCCTGAAATTCCTTATTTCCTCGCATCTATGCTTGATAAGGACCATCCTTATGTGGTTGATATGAACAAGATGTATTAAACCAATTTAGAATTATTTATCTTTGAAACTACATTGTATTCTTAATTTAACCTAGAATATCGCGAAGCACAGAAACTGGTTTATATTCCAAATGGAAAAAGGACTCGCTCAAAGATAATGGCTATTTGGGCATTTACGATTTATTCTTGAAAGAGGATCGATTAAAATTTGAAGAAATTACTTTTGAACAAATGGACGAGGAGTTTTATCTGTATCTATTTGGTGCATTGATTGCATGTTACCTGTTCATATTCGAGTTTATTTTATCTGTAATTTCTCAAAATTGTACATCACATCGGAAAAAGAAAAATGTTGTTTCTAGGAGAAGGCATTTTAGAATTAGTTTTTTAGCAAGTAATTAAGAAAAAGAATAAATTTAATAAAGAATTATTAATCTTTGAAATTGTTCTAAATTTCACCTAGAATATCTCGAAGCACGGAAACTGGTTTATATTCAAAGTGGAAAAAAGACATATGATTAGAAAATGTGGTTTAAAAAATGTTTTAAAAACTCATTATAGTTAAAATACATTTTTCAGTATTAAATTGGGGGAATTGGCACCCTCCACCTAGGGTGCAAAAAGTTTTGGAAATTTTTCCAAATTTCATATAACATAGATTTGCCATCTTTTACTTGCTTATCCAAATCACCTTCAATTTCACAGACTTTGAATATGGACAAATGACCTTTTGATTTCAAATAACAGTTGTGTCTTTTTATTCTGAGCTTCATTTTTTCATAGTTTGTGAAAATCATCAAGTTAGAATTAAAAAACAATTCATTTATTTAATTATTTAATTGGTTTCCTCACAATGAATAATAAAAATAATTACTTTAATTCGTTTGTTTTCTACAAGAAAAATGTTACAGATGATCAATAAAAGATTTTCAAGTTAGTTATAATCAGAGCATTAGGATCTAGGCATTTAGACTATTTTAACGGTATAAGCCATTACCCCCAAACTCAGGATATGTCCGAAACACTTACTCAGGACCATTTTGCCAA